>PVIW01016614.1:0-16181 GCA_004026585.1 Noctilio leporinus | reverse complement strand
TTGATTCGTTCTTTGATTTCCTTTGCCCTTGGTGAAGTATCAGTAAACATATTTTTGCGTAGGATATCCGAAAGTTTACTGCCTATATTTTTCTCCAGGACCTTTATGGTGGCACTGCTTATGTTTAAATCCTTTATCCATCTTGAGTTTATTTTGGTGTATGGTGTAAGTTGGTGGTCTAGTTTTATCTTTTTGCATGATGCTGTCCAGTTCTCCCAACACTATTTGTTGAAGAGACTGTTTTTACTCCATTGGATGTTCCTTCCCCCTTTGTCAAATATGAGTTGACCATAGAGTCCTGGGTTAATTTCTGGGCTTTCTATTCTGTTCCATTGATCTATATGTCTATTCTTATGGCAGTACCATGCTGTTTTGATGACAGTAGCCTTGTAGTATTGTTTGAAGTCCGGTATTGTGATTCCTCCTACCTTGTTCTTCTTTCTCCAGATTGATTTCTAAAAGGCTTCATTAATTTACACTGACTCCTGAAGTCTGGTTAACCGTTTTATCATACTTTTATAGTATTTTGTTTATTAAAAATTTGTTTTTTAAAAAGTGAGTATAAGGATACCTGCTGTCTAACATGTTCTCTACGACAGGAAGCAAATGCAGTATTTCCCTAGTTTTATTTTCTCCTTTGCTGGAATTGTTTGGCCTTTGCACATAGATTTACTGGCATCTTATTACTACTTTTCATTAGCATGTATTATGATAAATATATTGATCCCTTGAAATATGTTTCTGATTTGTTTTTAGGATATTGTTATAGATTTTGCAGTTTTAAAAATTAATAAAAGGGCTGACTTTTAAACAAAATTTTGTGATTTTGTTTTTTGATTGTGAGGCCTGAAAGACTGTCCATTATCTGATGCACACTTATTTTCTTAGGCTTCTAGAATTTTATTTATTTATATATCTACCGGATTATGTGTACAATTGAGATTGATTTTTTTTTTTTTAAAGATTTTATTGCGTTATTTTTAGAAAGAGGGGAAGGGAGAGAGGCAGAGAGGGAGAGAGACATCAATGTATGGTTGCCTTTCACCTGCCTCCTGCCACAGACCTGACTGGAGACCTGGTTTGCAGCCTGGTTATGTGCCCTGGCTGGGGAATCAAACCTGCGACCTTTGGGTTTGCAGGCCAGCACCTTATCCACTGTGCTACCAGCCGGGGCGAGATTGATTTAAATTCATGTGGATTTTATACTATAGAGAATCACATTCTTAATTATCCAAGTGAGTTTCTATTGGTACTGTTTTTCTTTCTGAATTTGAATAGAAAACGAAATAAAACTAATCTAGTTATTTTTTAAATAAATGGGTTCTTTTTAAAAAATAAATTATAGTAAGTTTAGACAAACTAAAATTTTCATGAAAGCATTATTTTGGTTAATTGAAGTTTTTGTTGGCTCAGGGTTAACCAGAAGGCCGTTTCTGATTTAACTCTTACTACTAATCATTCTAAAATACTCAAGTAAGACCTTGATTACCTGCTTTCTTTGGGGAGTGAAACATTCTAGATAGATGAGACTTCCCAGGGTAATAGCTAATATTAATTGAGTGCTTGGTACTGTGCTGGTGTTTGGCATGGACTTCCTCATTTCTGATAATAACCCTAAGAAAGGTAGGTTCTTTTGCAAATGGGAAAACTTAGACAGGAAAAGTGACACGCCTAAGGTAATATAGCCAGTAAACAGTGATATTGGAACTTTGCCTACTTTTAAAAGGCTCTATTTGAAAAATGTATTGTATAATCTTATTTTTTGTGCTAAGAATTTGAACTTTATCTGTTAGGCATTGGAATGATATTAGCTATTTCAAAGAAAGGGGATGATATGATATGTTACGTCTTTTGGGGAGATGGCTGATGTGACAGTGTGGAAATATATTAAATTGTGTCTGTTAGAAAGGAGAAATAGGTCATATGGGAAATGAAGCCTAAACTGCAAGGTGGAAAGGAGAAATAGGTCATATGGGAAATGAAGCCTAAACTGCAAGGTGGTTTTGGAGATCAGGGGGTATGATTGAAAGATACAAGACTTAGTAACTGACTTATAAGGGAGTGGGAAGTGGAATGTTGATTTGGAAAATAATTGAATGGGTTAATGACAGATGAATATGTGCTTATAACCCTTTGTTGTATTCCTTTCATAACAGTGACTGTGCTGTATTGTACTGAATCTAGGCACACATGTACTTCCTACACTAGATTCTGTCCTTGTCAAGGATAGGATGGAGTAGAAAATATGAGCTAATACAGGATTAACTAATACAGGAAGAGGCCAAGAGACTGAACTGCCTGCTAGACACCAGATCACCAGAATCATAGAGTGGATGGAAGAAGTGGAGCTGTAAAAAGTGAGAGTTGTCAGGAAGGTATGGGTAGAGTCTTCAGTGTCAGATCATGAGAGGTGTGTTAGGAGCAGGAAGTATTAGCAAGGAAGTAAACAGAAAATGCCACTTCAGGCTATAAACAGTTCTTGTTAGTGTGCCCTAGATACGCTGATGGCTAGTGGTTGTATAGAGCAAAATTGTCTTTTTCTTCTTTTTCTTTGTGATATACATTCCCCCCCCCCCCCCTTACCTTCCTCAGTGTGTGCTGCGGTCTCCTGCTTCTTTTAGCTTTTGACTTCTGCTTGAATGCAGGTACTGATGCTGGAGTTTGACTCAGCCTAATGAAAGTATCCAATCAGAACCCCCTTTACTTTTTAACTGAATTGATCAATCAGTATGTTAGGTGTAATCTCAAGAGTTTTCAGCTCTTTGCTGAGTGGATTGCTTTTGAATGCCCTAAATGTTGTTTCTCTGACTTTCAAGACTTTTAATTGGTTATTTTGAGATTTGGAGCCATTGGGAAGGCAGAGGATTCTTAAAGGCTGGGTCCATGAAAGTTGATTTTTTTTTTACTAGTTTACTTTTGCATGTTGATCAATAGATTAGTTTAAATATAGTTGGATCATATTTGAGGATTGTTGATTTTAACAATGCCATGGGACCATCACTCCAAATAATTAAGAATTTCTGTTCTCTTTGTACAGGTTAATAGTTATCTAACATATAGAGGCTTGTTTTAAATTTCTTTGGTTAGTTCCTAATTTAATTCATACGTCTGCTTTTCAAAGACATGTTCCTTAGAAAAGGAATTTGTGCTTGGTTTCCTCTGCTACCTTTCACTTCAGAGCATCCTTACCCTTTACTCTGCCTTCTTCCCAATTTTCCCTGCCCAGTTTCTGTACCTGGTAAGTACAATGGGAAGAAAAAAGAAAAACAAACAAAAAATAAAACATGGGTAACTACTCCTCTCATTCCTTCCTTACCATGTGTCACCTCCGTCCTCTCCTCAGATACTGCTCCCAGCTGTACAGTTTGGCTTGGCCTCCTGCTCCACAGCTTCAGTTCTGTGTGTGAGAATGGAATGCTGGCTTTCTCAGGGTTTTGGTCCTTCTGTGATCTCTGTATCAGTGTCTGGTATTGAAAAGTCCAGGTGACACATCTTAGTAGATGCTTTATATTCCCTGACAATCTTTCTCTCCTTAAAATGCAAAAAATAATCCAGGTATTGTTTTTTGTTTTTTAAACTCATTCTCCCTTTCCCTCTTCCTCTGTTCTTTCCCTCTTTCTCCTAACCTTCTTCCTGTCTCTCTTTCTGTCCATTTCCCTCTCCCTCCCACATTCCTACCCCCATAGCAAGATATTACAGTCTTTGATGCCTGAGCCCTTAGTGAATGTAATAGAGACTGTGTAGATAGGCAGACAGTCTACCAAACGTACTTTGAATTTTTGTTGTCATCATATTAATGATATTGATTGCTGCCTGAGTGCTTTTGGGGAATTTGAGAACTTTCTGTGACTATTATGTTTTGGCAGCAAGTATTAGGGTTGGGAGTTACAATTTTCTTTGAAGATCATCTCTTAGAAAAGCAGAAATTATTCATAACAATTTAAGTGTGTAGAATGGGTCTGGTGATATTTTGGTCTGAGCTGGTAAGCCCGCTTATAGGAAACATTTCTAGGTGGTATTTCTTTACAGGAAATGTGTAGTCAGTGATGGCCATTTTTCCCCATATTCTTATTCTTAGTTTTAATTTTTTTCATGTTTATTTTCTTTAATTTAGGATAGTCTAGACTTGTCAAACCTTATTTATTATTGGCTTCAACTAGAGTTGGAAACTGTGCCACTGTTGTGGCCACTCTTGCAATCAACTTCTTTCTGGGTCATGATGTACACTGTAAATGTCCTCAACACATTTTAGATCAGATATTGAGCCTGGATTTTCTTCATTCATGTCATCAGTCCATTCAAGAAATACCTGCTGACAGCTTGCTAGGAATAGTACAGTGAGAACACATTTTCTGCCCTATGAAACTTACATTCTTATGACAACATATAAATAAGTATATATGTAATATGTCTGCTATTTAGGGCTGTGAAGAAAAACCAAGAGAATAAGGTGGATGCTGTTGTTTTATAGAAGGTAGTTAAGATAATACTGTAGTGATGAATGGTATTATAGTAGATATGTGGAAGAAGTGATATTGTGATCTAATCTGAGTGGTAAATTTTAGGGGAGAGAACATCTGAGGAAGATGGAACAAGTATGCAAATGTCTTGTGGCTGAAGTATGCTTGTCCTGTTTGAGGAGTGGCAAGTAGCTCAGTGGAGCATTGAGGGAAACGATTGGTGTACGTTGAGGTGGTGGTGGGGGAGCATGAGGGTATGTGAAGGGGGTGTATGGTAGATCATATGTGGCCTTGTTGACCTCTGGGACTTTGACTTACTCTGAAGGTGGGAAACCATGGAAAGGTTTTGACTTGTTTAAATAGACCTCTCAACTGCTGTTTAAAGAATGTTAGAGGCAGGGCATAAGGAGGCTCTAGCAATAATTCTGGATGGAGATGATGGTGATTTTTAAGCAGGGATTGGGAGAAGTGCTCACTTCTGTATACATTTTGATGGGAGAGCCAACAGGTTTTGATGGTGGATTAGATATGGGCTATGGATTTTGGTCTAAACAATTGGAAGAATGGAGCTGCCATTTACTGATATTGGGAAGCTGCAGGGTAAGCAGATTTTTAGGTGGAAATAATGAGTTCAGTTTTGGACACGTTAAGTTAGCAGTCCGATTAGAGATATTGTCTGGACACCTGGGTGTATATGAGTCAGCAGTCTGGGCTGGAGATAATAAATCTTCTGTCATTGGCATAGCGATGTGAGAACTGACTAAGATAATGTAGTGAGTATGGCTGGAGAAGTCCTAAGACTTTGCATTGGGATGTTGGGATCCTGGAATGTTTGGAGGGAGAGGGAGAGGGAGGGAGGGAGGGAGGGAGAGAGAGAGAGAGAGAGAAAGAGAGAGAGAGAGAGAGAGAGAGAGAGAGAGAACGAGAGCTAGCAAAGGAGACTCAAGAGACATCCCGATAAGAATGAGGAGACTTGAGAGTGAATGGTACCACCGAAACCAAATGAAACATTTTCGAAGGAGGGTGTGAATGATCAGCTGTGTCAGATGCTGTTAGGTCCAGAACTAAGATGTGGCAGTTAGATATAACAATATGAAAATCATTGGGAACGTTACCAAGTTGTTTGTGGTAGAGTGGTGAAAATGAACCTTGATTGGGGAGAAACTGGAGGCAGCTAGTCCTTTTAAGGAATTTGCTAAAAATTGAATAGTTTAATAGCTGGAGCGGGAGATGTAGAATCACAGGTTTTTGTTTTGTTTTTTTGTTTTGTTTCTTAAATGATGAGTACCTTTCTAGTATATTTATATAAATAGAGTACTTGTAGCTAATGGAATAATCCAAGAGAGCGAGAAAAAAATTATAGGGGCCATATTTTTGAAAAATAAATAAAATTAATTTTATACTAATCTGTGTACCCAAGGTCTATCATTATCATACATATATCCTTACATATTAACCTATTTCTTTCAAATGAAGAAATGGTTGTCTGGGAGAGATGTTAAAGAACATTCCCTCCCCCCGATTTGGTTAATTTTCATAGTTCAAAACTATAGTTTTTATATGTGGGTAACAATTTTTTAAATGAATTATTAGGAAATGGTTAACTGATTTTATTTTTTTTAATCCTATTTTCCTTTGGTACCTTTTACCTGTTTATCATTCTCTGCATAGTTCTTGTCTTGTGGTAGGTTCTAAATTTTGATGTGGTAATTTTTGCCTATTATAGTAATCTTACTATAAGTAATTTTTAAATAAAGAAATATGTATTTAAAAACCTTTTAAAGTATAAATGAAGTATTTTTCAGGGGAAAATCTGATGGCCATTCTTTCTCCTATTCTACTAGTGCACCTGACCACACTTGTACTGTAATTGCTTCTGATTATTGAGTTGCTCTTTGAGATGAGTTCAGAAAATTGAGTTGAAAGCCCATTATTACAGTTATAGCACTATGTGCTCCTTTCTTTGTTTCACTTACATTTGAATTAGTAGTTGTCAACATTTAGTGCTGGAGCATCATTGCAATAGCTTCTTTTTTTTAATCATCACTTGAGGATATTTTTTTTTTTTTGATTTGAGAAAGAAAGGGAAACATTGATTGGTTGCCTCCCATAGTCACCGAATCTGCAACTAGGTATGTGCTCAGACTTGGACGAAACCCGCAACCTTTTGGTGTTATGGGACGTGGGATGACACTTCAAACAACGGAGGCACACTGCCAGGGCTCATTGCAGTAGCTTCTTAATCTTCTTTGCTGGTCTTCCTCCAGATTTTCTTCCCTTAGCCACTGACCTGTGCTACTGATTTTGGATTTCTGAAACACAGGTCAATCTGGTTCTGTTGTTGCTTAAAAATCATCTGTGGCTTCCTGTTTATGGAAGTTAGGTTTCCCTCTATTTTGCTTCTTGCCCACCTCCCTGTACTTGCTTTCTGCTTTAAGAGATCTGGAGTACTCCCTAGGGGGTGCACATCTGAGGATTTGTATTTTTTTTTTTTTTACCACAGGACCACAGGATAGTGGTCAAATTCTTTTATCAGTGTTCAGAAAGTCCTCCATGAGCTGTGTGTGGTCCTCATCTTTTCCATTAAGATGAGTAATTCTTTGACATCTCTGTACTTTTGCACATGCTATTCCATTTTTCCAGAATACCATTCAGTTACTTAGCTACCTTCTTAAATTGCTTCCTCTTTTCAAAAGTTCAATAGATGTCTCCTTTTCTTTTTTAAAAAGATTTTGTTCCTTATTTTCAGAGAGAAGGGCAGGGAGGGAGGAAGAAACAGAGAGAAGCATCAATGCATGGTTGCCTTTTACCTGCCTCCAGCTAAGGACCTGGCTGGGGAGCTGGAGACCTGGCTTGCAACCTGGTTATGTACCCTGACTAGGGAATCGAACCAGAGACTTTTGGGTTTTCTGGTGCCACTAGCCAGAGTGCGATGTCTCTTTTTCTAGGAAAGCTTTTAGGCATATTTTTTATCATGACTCTTCTGCCTATCCTCCATTATATTCTCTGTTCTCTGTTACTTGTGTTCCTATAATATTTTGCAGTTGTTTCATTTAGTAATTGCTATATTTCACTCTCTTTGCTTTTGTCTCTAGCCCCTCTTGCCCCAATACAAACTTATAGCCAAATTTTTGTTGACTGAGTGATGGAGTAAAGCAAATTGTTATTCAACATTGACCTAGTTTTGATAGACCATTTGGTTGGGCTTTTATGTCAATTTTTTAAAAAGATTTTATTTATTTATTATTTTTTAGAGAGAGGGGAAGGGAGAGAGGCAGAGAGGGAGAGAGACATCAATGTATGGTTGCCTTTCACCTGCCTCCAGCCATACACATGGATGGAGACCTGGCCTGCAACCCGGTTATGTGCCCTGTCTGGGAATCAAACCAGTGACCTTTGGGCTCACAGCCCAGCGCTTTATCCACTATGCCACCAACCAGGGCCTTACATCAATTTAATTTGTAAAAAGTAGATAAATGAGCAACTCAGCATGGTTAAGACAGAGTGAGACCCCAAAGTGTTTTAGGAAATTAATATTTTATTAAATATTTGTTTTTATGAGCAAATAAGATTTGTTGATTTCATTGTATACATATATTGCAAATCTTTTTTTGTCTTAAATGTCTGAATATTTTTTTCTGTGGTATCATTTTTTTTCTCCTTGGCATTTCTATTTGGATGTTGACCTTAGACACCCTTCACTGTAAACATTTCTTAAATTAATTTCTTAAATTTGATCTTGACTTCTCCAGTAGTGTTTTCTATATCACTGTGTTGTAAATTACAATTCTTATGTTTGTCTGCATTATCTTTAAATAAAATATCACTTCCACATCTTACTCATTACTGACTTCTTTTGTAATTCAACAAACATTTTTTAGCCACTTCCGATATTCTTGATTTGTTAGTACTATCATTCTAGTTCATCATGGATGCTAGTCACTAGAGTAGTTGTCTGGAAAAAAAAATGCTACCTATCTTTTTTTCTTCCTACTCACAGAATAAAGTCCAAAATAGAATAAAATCTGGAATGCAGAGCCTTTGGCCTAGACTTTCTTTCTTGTCTTCTGCACATGAACCTTCCATTCCAGCAAAACTCTTCTACATACTGTTGTAAATGCAGTTCACACTTCACCTTTTTTGCCTTATTTTTTTGAGTCATACCCCCTCCTAACAGTGTTTTTACTCCTATTTCCTCTACTTGCTAAAATTGTATCTATCCTTGGACATAGTTCCTAATTGTTAACTCCATTGTGAACTTTTTATATGATCATGGCCATGTTTGTAATTATGACCTCACTCCTGTTTTCTTTTTTTACCTATTTTTTCTCAGCTGTCTTTATGGAACTCCTATTTCTTCATGTTCATGTTTCCTGAGGTTTGAAGCTGACCTCTTTTTTTTCCCCTTCAGTCTGCCATGCTTCCTTATCTCCTTTCTATGTTCATTTTCTCAGCTTATTTTTGCTGTTAAACACTCCTAATCCTTAGGTTTGCTACTTAGAATGCCCATCTATCTAGTAGAAAACTTAAAACTTAGAGCATCAAAAATTGAGTACATGATTTTCTCCAGACAGCATGTATTCACCTCATTTTCCTATCTTGATTAATGTGCTGCCTGTCACTCATTTACCCAAATTATAAACCCAAGAATCATCTTGATTTCTGTTCTATTCCTTGTGGTTTCCTCTCCATTCCCATTTCATTGAGCTAGGCTCTAATATCCTGAGTAGATCATTGTAAAAATTCCCTTTAAGGTAAATTTTCTGCCTGGTCCTGTGTAGGCTACAGGAAATGGCATTTTGTTTATATTATGTAGGAATGCCAAAGGCAAAATAGTTTTAGGTCCGCCATCCTAGGATAGTGTTTGAACTATAGACTAATCCACATGTATCAATTAAAGGCCAATTTCCTAAGTATTTTTATTAGATGACATTGTTAGAAAATAATTTATGCTTTTGTAAGAAATTTGCTTAAGGATTAAGAATACGATTTACAAGGATTAGAGAGAAAAGCTAACAAAAGATATATGGAAAACAAAGTCAGGCTGGGATAAGTGCCAGAAATGATATTATAAGATATTTTCTTAACAAGCTAGAAAAGAGATTAAAAGTTTGAAATTAATACAGTGCTTGGTGCTTTGTGTCCAAATACCAGTTAAGAGCAATTAACTATAGGAAGATCTTGAGACTGAATAGGTAAAAATGAGAGCTTTAGTATTGGGAATTGTAAGCTAATATATTTTAGTAGTACTTAGAAGAGATACTATTAACTTTTGATATTGGCCTAATGTGGTAATATTACAGATGTGGTAACATAGTCACTGTATCTTTACATCATCTAATATGTTTCATAACCACAAGTCATTTAGTTTATAATCATTCTTTTCTGAACCCAGATATAGTCTTAGAAATGCTCTTAGTTTTTTGAACGATTTTTTGGGGGGTTGCAAAGAGTAGATTTTAGAATTTGTCTTGTTTGTAACATTTTAAAAATACAAATTTGCAGGAGAAAGTACTTGAAAATTTGAGCTCCTTATATTTTATATGACTTAACACATATTTTAAAATAATTGAATTTTATTAATTGTGACTTTTGCAAAAATATTAAGTGTATTTACATTAGCTTTTGTTATATTACTGGTCTTTATTCACTTTCTGATGAATTTTGGGTTTATGGGGCTGGCACTGGATTCTTATTTATAAATTACCTTGGAAGATCTAGTATTAGAACATTCTATATTTTGAAGTTGAGAGTGGAGTGAATGTGTGTATCATCTTGGCTTACATTGTTTTGCCTAGGAACTCCCCTGTGCAGGAGGTGAAAAAGAAAGGAAAAAGCTTCAAATTCCCAAGGTGGATGAGAGTGGTTAAGTGGCATTTTGAGCCAAGGGAATAGCATGTTCTTTGGTAAGGAGACCTTAAAGATCATGGATTGAAGGCAGGGCTTGTTGGGTAGCAGTGGGAGAGAGTAGCTGCCAAGGAATACCAGGACCAGATTTTTAAGGCCTTTGTAATTTTACTTGCAGTTGTTTAGTATGTATGGACAGACTGTGATGTTTACAAGTTTCAGTTTTCTTAAAGCTTCAAAATAAGAATAGAAATATCCACATTTAGCATTGTTGTGAGATTTAAATTATATAGTTTAGGTACCTGGCACACAAGTCCTTAATAGGTATCAACTGCTATTGTTAGCATTATTTTATAGCATTTGTTATATGGAGAGTCACTGAGGATTTTAAAAAAGATTTATTCATTATTTTTAGAGAGAAGGGCAGGGAGGGAGGAAGAAAGGGAGAGAAACATCAATGTATGGTTGCCTTTCACCTGCCTCCAGCCACGGACTTGGCTGGAGATCTGGCTTTCAACCTGGTTTTATGTGCCCTGGCTGGAAATCGAACCAGCAACCTTTGGATAGGCTCATCCTATCCACTGAGCTACCAGCCAGGGCTTGAAGGATTGTGAATTGAAGAGAGTGACATGATCTGATTTATAATTTTGAATATTAATTTGGGGCAAAGTGCGAAGGACAGGTTGAAGGGACAGAAAGTAAAGGTAGGGACATGAGGACTCATGCTGTAATATTGGTTAGAGATTGTAAGATTCTAGATCGACAAATGAGTTGGAGAAGACAGGGTGAATTTGAGAATTATTACAAATTGACCTGTGTATTGTATTTCATGAATTGAGAAGATCTAAAGAGAACTAGAAAAGACAGCAAGGATATAGAAGAGTGTTACCAAACATCTAGTTGGGGGCCTGCTGCCTGGCTACCTGCCCGGCCACCTTCTAGGCAAAATTCCAGAAACAAAGGTTTGGTGATAAAGAAAAGGACAAAAGCAGCCAGCCACTTAAGCCTATCAAGTCACAGCTTTGATTACTTAAGCCTATCAATTAAGGCTAACTGCCAACACCTAGGTTCTATCATTTCCCCTGTTAGTTTCTATAGGATTAGTTTACAAGTAAAAACAACATAATACACAAAACCTACATAATTTTAGAAGAATGGCAGGCTTTTGCCTCAGAGCCTATTCCTTCCAAAGTACCCAAAGAATTAACCTACCACTCTCTGCCAGGGCAGCCCAATCCTAGACTGGGCCCTGAGTTCCTTCCCGTACAAAATACTGTCCGTTGGAAAATGCAGGCAACTACAGTACCATCATCTAGGCATCCTTGAGGAAGAAGAGAGCTGAGAGCCAGAGCCAGAGAGCTGGAGCCTGAGCCTGAGCCAGAGCCTGAGAGAGAGCAGCTCAGGAGCCAGAAAAGCTCACCAATCCTTGGTTTTTATTTCCATCGGCTCTGGAGTCATTGGCTTCTTGGTCAGTACCATCCTAGACTGCTTCCATTGTCTCAGCAAAGTCCTCCTCTGGCCCCTCCTACTTCTCCCTTGTGGTGTTAATCAGCTTTCCATTAAGAGTACCCAACTGAATAGGATACTCCTATTTATAATAGAACAGGGTGGAGGTGGGTGATTAGAGGCAGGCACACGTTCACTATTAGCAAGGATCTAGTGGCTGAGCTGGGCTCTGCCTACAGTTCACCTGTTGAGGCTGCTGCAGCATTTGGGTAAAACTAGATGAGTCTAGAGCAGTAACTTTGGGCAGCACACAGAGATAATGTGTTAACTATCAGGAAGCTTTTACCAGTGCAGGTAAGAAACAATCATAGACTACAAATAGATTTGTATTAGTACCAGGCATGAAACAGGAAAAGCTACTAGAAGGACACACTGACAGTGTTGCATTACATATGGATTTGACTCTCTGGATTCTGCCCTTTCTAGTGCCTAAAGAGGATTGGGTTCTACTAGTGACTCATCCAAGTTTTATTAGTTTTACAAGCTCTGAAGTAATTTTTAAGCATTCGGTGTTCTAACATTTGATAGTGGAACATTTTGAAGTGTTACCATATAGCAGGGGTGTCACTCATTTTCACAGGGGGCCATATCAGTCTTGTGATTGCCTTCAAAGTGC
This sequence comes from Noctilio leporinus, assembly GCA_004026585.1. Classification (NCBI taxonomy): domain Eukaryota; kingdom Metazoa; phylum Chordata; class Mammalia; order Chiroptera; family Noctilionidae; genus Noctilio; species Noctilio leporinus. Next base: position 3,752 of record PVIW01016614.1, on the reverse strand, counting down.
CAAATGTAATTTTAGGACTATAAAAATGTAACTACTCCTTAACAGTTAAATGAAACAAGGTGCAGGTGCTGGATAAAATAGGGTGGAGGGCCAGATTCGGCCTGTGGGCCTTGTGTTTGCCACCTGTGCCATGTGGTCTATTTGGGGCAAAGATTTTTACTTTATAGTTTTGTTTTTGGAGTACTTTATGTGTATTCTCATTTAGCCACACTCTCTTTGGCAAATTTAATTGTAGTATTTAAAAAACCATTCACAATAAAATGATTAGTTTTTAATTGTTTACTAAGTTGAATATTCTTACCTCATGACGTAATTTTACTTAAAGAGTCTTTGAAATAGAGAACAAAGTTCTGTCTGGAATATTATGATATATATTTTCTTGTCATTGAAGTATTCCTTTCATTGTACTGACCAGATGATGCTATGATAGTTTAAATATAAATGTCCTTTGATTTTAAAGTTAGGCTGATACTCATTCCTCAGCCCAAGATGTCTTTTTTACTTTTTTCCAATTTATAAAATTATAATTAATTGTATTACTGAGGTAAGCACAAATTTGGGTTTTTTCATAGTGTTATTGGCATTTTTGGTTCTTTTTTTAGCATTTAAAATATATTTTAATGAGAATACTTTCACCATCTTTAATTAAAAATGATTTGCATTTTTTAATCTGAAACAGTTCTAGCATTAGGACTTAACTGCTTTCTGGTCCATAGGGCTTAGATATCACCTCAAAACTAACTTCCCAGTGCTTTTGAGGCAGGTGTGAGCCATATCTTCCTCTTTTGGAAGTCCTGTGGCAACCTCAGGGGCTTGATTCTTAGCAAATGTTTAACTACTTTCAGTTTTACATTCACTGAAGGGATGTTCTTGTGAACTTGAGGAGTATGAGCTTTTTTGAATCCAAGCATCTTTTTACATCTTTTTCCCAATATGGATGTCTTTTTTTTACTTCTTATTCTGGTAACAATATACAGTTTATGAGGGTGCTGTGGATCCCCACTATATTTTTCATGATTTTCAGGTGAAGGTTGAAACACTTACCTGATTTTCTTGACTTGGTAAATTTATGACCAATTCAGTCTGTACAAAGGAGAGATTCCACCGCTTTTGTCACAGTATGTAGTTTGCCTGGGGCCTCTGAACTATTGAGTGCAAAATCCTGGCTGTGAGTGTGGTGACTGTCCTCTGCAAGGCTGCCAACAGGAAGCCGAACAGAGTAGCATTTTCAGTTCTGTATCAATTCCTAGATGTTATGTCTCCTTTGTTATATAACTAGAGTGATACTTTTGTACTATGTCCAAGATAAAAAAATAAGAACCTTTAGTAAAACTGTAGTTTCAGTATCTTTTATTATGTTTTGAACTCTACATCTGATAGGTTGGCTATCTCCTTTTCCCTTAGCTCCTTTTCTGCCATTTTGATTAATTTGGGCCATGTTTCTTTGTCTTCTTAATTTGAGAGCCTCCCTGTGTTTGCTTCTGTGTAGAACTGCCTCACCTGTTATGTTGTAAGGGCAGAGCCTTAGGTGTACCCATTTCACCACTTAGTGGTGCTGTATGTGGCGGAGGGGTCAAAGAGGAACAATGGCATTTGGCCCTTTTTCAGTCTCCTCACCTGCTTCCTGTTTGCAACTAGTATCCCTCTAGCTGCTGTAACCCAGGTAAGTGCCCTGGCTGGGACTCGAACTGGTGACCCTTTGGTTTTTAGGCCGGAGCTTAATTTACTGAGCCACATCACCCAGGGATGTTTTTTAACTTTTAACGATGCAGCTGACTGACTTCCAATATACTAATGTATCTGTTCTCTTAAGATTTCCTCAAACTGCTTTTCAAAATTTCTATGAATCATCTGACATGTGTTGGGCAATGTTCTTAGGGTTTGATATATATTAACCTATGCAATTGTCACAACTACTTTATGAAGTAAATATAATCTTTACTTTACAAATACAAATCTTTCATTTTTTAAAAGATTTTATTATTTTGAGAGGGGGGAAGGGAGAGAGGCAGAGAAAGAGGGAAGCATCAATGTATGGTGTTAAAAAGCACTCTGCCAGTGCTTTTGTTGTCTTTCTGTGTAGTCTTGCTTTTCATTTTCCTCTGTTGATTTTTTTTTTTAAGATTTTTTATTTTATTATTTTTAGAAAGAGGGGAAGAGAGAGAGGCAGAGAGGGAGAGAGACATCAGTCTATGGTTGCTTTTCACCTGCCTCCAGCCACAGACCTGACTGGAGACCTGGCTTGCAACCTAGTTATGTTGTCCTGGCTGGGGAATCGAACCTGCGACCTTTGGGTTCACAGGCCGGCGCCTTTATCCACTGTGCTACCAGCCAGGGCCTCTCTGTTGATATTTTAGCCACTTTTCATTTTTTTAGGAGGCGAGAAGTATCTTTGATTTAATGTCCAAGAGACTTTACTATTTTTTGTTTGTTTGTAGTAGTTGTCTTGTTTTCCACGTTTCATTTTCTTGGCTTTAGGTATGTTTGCATAAGGGGTTATTTCAATGTATAATTTCTACTCGTGTTATACTTTATTGTTAAAAATTATTTTTTTCTTACTGTGATATTCTTGAAAATTACTGCAGTTTGTTAAAGTGTTCGCATACGATGTATTAGTTTCAGATGTACAGCAGTCATTTTACATTTATATATTTTATGATGTGATCACAGTATGGTTAGTAACCATCTGTCATAAAAAGCTATTAAAATATTATTAACTATATGAGGCGGGAAAAGTCCATCCTTTGTTAATACAATGAGAATGGTTTGTGTGACACCTGTTTAAACAAGTAGTCAACGAGAGTGGACTGGAATGTGCATGCGTGAACAATGATGGCCCCACTGTATAGTCATTGGAGGTAGCCGATTAATGAGTGTGTTTACTGTATGGCTATCACCAAAATGACTGAGCAAGTAGAGTTATGAATCTGCATCAAATTTTGTGTTAAGCTTCAACATTCCTCCACAGAAACTATTTGGATTATTCAGAAGGCTGAAACTATGGCAACTGGTAATTGACAGCTTCACCTTGACAACACACCCATTATGTGTCACATCTCATACAGAGTGTTTTGGCAAAACATCAAATCACCAAGGTGACTCAGCCCAAATTTGGCACCCTGTGACTTTTGACTTTTCCCAAAACTAAAATCATCTTTGAGAGGGAAGAGATTTCAGACCACTGATGAAATTTAGGAAAATATGACTGGGCAGCTGATGGCGATTGGGAGAACTGTGTTAAGTCCCAAGATGCCCACTTCGAAGGGGACTGAAGTGTCATCCTATGTACAATGTTTCTTGTATCTTATATCTTCAATAAGTGTCCAATTTTTGTATTACATGGCTGGATACTTCTGGACAGGTCTTGTATTCCCCATGTTATGCATTACATCCACATATTTATTTTATAACTGGAAGCTTGTGCCTGTTTTTCCCCTTCACCTTTTCTACCCATCTTCTCACTCTACTTTCCTCTGGCAACCATCAGTTTTCTCTCCATATCTTTGAGTCTGTTTCCATCTTGAAAAACTGCAATTTTTATATTGTTATTTTTAGTTCTTTTGGAGGCTCTGGTAACTTTTCTTCTGATTTTGCATACTTATGTTTGGTGGCTACATGTTTTTTCTCTTATCTAATTGTGCATCTTCAGTTTTTTTTCTCAACCCCACCCTTTTCCTCATTCTTCTAAAGATTTCCCAAAGTGTTGATTTTTTTTTTTTTTTTTTTTTTTTTTTTTTTTTTTTTTTTTTTTT
>PVIW01016613.1:0-16185 GCA_004026585.1 Noctilio leporinus | reverse complement strand
TGGAGCCACTCGGGTTTTGTATGTACACTATCATATCATCTGCAAATAATGACAGTTTGACTTCCTCCTTTCCAATTTGGATACCTTTGATTTATTTTTCTTCTCTGATGGCTATGGCTAGAACTTCCAAGACAATGTTGAATAGAAGTGGAGAAAGTGGGCAGGCTTGTCTTGTTCCTGATCTTAGGGGGAAAGCTTTCAGTTTTTGTTTGTTAAGTATGATGTTGGCTTCAGGTTTCTCATAGATGGCCTTTATGATGTTGAGGTATGCTCCCTCTATTGGGAGTTTTTTTTTTTATTTCTACTTCAGTTTGCTAGCTATTATCAGACTATTCAGGCTTTCTGCTTCTTTTCTTCTTGATTTAGTTTTGGAAGATTATGTTTTCAGAAATTTGTCCATTTCATCCAGGTTGTCAAATTTCTTGGCATGTAGTATTTGTTCATAGTAATTTCTTACAATCCTTTGTATTTTTGTGGTATCAGTTGTAATTTCTCCTCTTTTATTTCTGATTTTGTTTATTTGGGTGGGTCCTCTCTCTTTTTTCTTGATGAGCCTGGTTAAAGGCTTGTCAATTTTATTTATTTTTTCAAGAACCAGCTCTTGGATTTATTGATCCTTTGAATTATTCTTTTAGTCTCTATGTCATTTAATTCTGCTCTGACCTTGATTATTCTTTGCCTTGTGCTTTCTGTGGGTTTTGCTCGTTGTTCCTCTAGTTCTTGTAAATGTATGGTTAGGTTATTTTTTTTTTAAATATTTTATTTCATTATTTCTAGAAAGAGGGGAAGGGAGAGAGGCAGAGAGGGAGAGCTACATCAATGTATAGTTGCCTTTCACCTGACTCCAGCCACAGATCTGACTGGAGACCTGGTTTGCAACCTTGTTATGTGCTTTGGCTGGGGAATCGAACCTGTGACCTTTGGGTTCACAGGCTGGCACCTTACCCACTGTGCTACCAGCCAGGGCTGGTTAAGTTCTTTATTTGAGATTCTTCTATCCTTTTTAGGTAGGACTGTACTGCTATAAACTTCCCTCTCCAAATTGCCTTTGCTATGTCCCATAGGTTTTGGGCTGTTGTGTGTCCATTTTCATTTGTTTCCAGAAACTTTTTGACTTCCTCCTTGATCTCATTTTTAACTCTTTCATTGTTTAATAACATGTTATTCAGTCTCCATGAATTTGAACGTTTTTGAGTTTTTTCCTTGAGGTTGGTTTCTAGTTTCAAGCCATCATGATCCAAGAGAATTCTTGATATGATTTAAATTTTCTTGGACTTGTTGAGGATTGCTTTGTGTCCTACCATGTGGCCTATCTTTTTATTTTTTAATATTTTATTTATTATTTTTATAGAGAGGGGAAGGGAGGGAGGCATATAAACTGTAAACATATATGCACCCAACATAGGAGTACCCAAATTTTAAGAAAAATCCTGGAGGACTTTAAGAAAGATATAGGTAGCAACACCCTTACAGTAGGGGATTTTAACACCCCACTGTCAACTATGGATAGACCTTCCAAACAAAGAGTCAAGAAGGGTGTCATAGGCCTGGCTGATGACACAGTGGATAAGGTGCCAGCCTGCTAACCCAAAGGTATGTAATGTATGGTTGCCTTTTATCTGACTCCAGCTATGGACCTGGCTGGAGACCTGTCTTGCAACCTGGTTATGTGCCCTGGCTGGGGATTGAAACCAGCGACCTTTGGGTTTGCAGGCTGGTGCCTATCCACTGAGCTACCAGCCAGGGCCATGTGGCCTATTTTTGAAAATGTTCCAAGCCCCGGGCTGGTAGCACAGTGGATAAGGCCTGAGAACCCAAAAAAGGTGGCTGGTTAGATTCCCCAGCCAGGGCACATAATGAGGTTACAAGCCAGGTCTCCAGCCAGGTCCATGGTTGGAGGCAGGTGAAAGGCAAGCATACACTGATGTCTCTCTCCCTCTCTGCCTCTTTCCCTTCCTCTCTCTCTGGAAATAATAAATAAAATCTTTATATTTTTAAAAGATTTTATTTTATTATTATTTTTAGAAAGAGGGTTAGGGAGAGAGGCAGAAAGGGAGAGAGACATCAGTGTATGCTTGCCTTTCACCTGCCTCCAACCATGGACCTGGCTGGAGACCTGGCTTGCAACCTGGTAATATGCTTTGGTTGGGAATTGAATCAGCGACCTTTGGGTTCGCAGGTTGGTGCCTTATCCACTCTGCCACCAGCCAGGGCAGTAAATAAAATCTTTTAAAAAGAAAAGAAGAGAAAATGTCCCATGTGCATTTGAAAAGAATGTATACTTTGCTTCTATTGGGTAAAAGGTTCTGTGTATATCAACTAAGTCTAGATCTAGAGTGTCATTCAGTGTCACGACATCCTTCTTCTTCTTTTTTTTTTAAAAGATTTTATTATTTTTCGGATAGAGGGGAATGGAGAGAGGCAGAGAGGTAGAGAAACATCAATGTATGGTTGCCTTTCACCTGTCTCCAGCTACGGACTTGGCTGGAGACATGGCTTGCAACCTGGTTACGTGCCCTGGCTGGGAATTGAACCAGCGTCCTTTGGGTTAGCAGGCTGGCACCTTATCCACTGTGTCATCAGCCAGGCCTATGACACCCTTCTTGACCCTTTGTTTGGAAGGTCTATCCATAGTTGACAGTGGGGTGTTAAAATCCCCTACTGTAAGGGTGTTGCTACCTATATCTTTCTTAAAGTCCTCCAGGATTTTTCTTAAAATTTGGGTACTCCTATGTTGGGTGCATATATGTTTACAGTTTATATCTTCTTGATGGATTCTTCCCTTAAGTATTATGAAGTGTCCTGCTCTTTTTTATGATATTTGTGTTGAAGTCTATTTTTTCTGATACAAATATTGCTACCTAAGCTTTTTTTTTTTAATGCCTATTTCCTTGAAATACATTTTTCCACCCCTTCACTTTTAGTCTGTGTTGGTCTCTTGTAGACAGCATATATGCAGGTCATGTTTTATTATCCATTCAGCTACCCTATGACTTCTCATTGGAGCATTTATTTTAATTCATTTATATTGAAGGTTATTATAAATAGGTACTTATTCAATGCAATTTTCCCCTCTGTACCTATATTCTTCTCTCTCTCTCTATTTTTTCATCTTCTTAAAGCAGTCCCTTTAGCATGTCTTGTAATGCTGGTTTGGTGGAGATGTATTCTTTTAGCCTTCTTTTGTCTGGGAAACTCCTTATTTCACCTTCCATTTGAATGAGAGCCTTGCTGGGTGGAGTTGTCTTGGTTGCAGACCTTGGCTTTTCATTGGTTGGAATGTTTTTTGCCATTCCCTTCTTGTAGTGTTTCTGTTGAGAAATCAGCTGATAGCCTTACTGGAGCTCTTGTGTATATTATTAGCTATCTCTCTCTTGCTGCCTTTAAGATTTTCTCTTTGTCTTTGAATTTTACCATTTTAATTATAATGTATCTTGGAGTGGGTCTTTTGGGGGTACATCTTGATTGGGACCCTTTGTGCATTCTGGACTTGTGGGACTTTTTCTCTCATCAAATTAAAGAAGTTTTCTGTCATTAGTTTTTCAAATAGGTTTTCTATTGTTTGTTCCTCTTCTCCTCTTTATGGTATCCCTATGATACAAATATTATCACATTTTATGTTGTTCTGCATCTCCCTTAATTAACCCCTCTTCATCCTTTTTGAGCCTTTTTTTCATTTTGTTGCTTTGTTCGGGAATTTTTTCCTACTCTGTCTTACAGCTCACTGATCTGATCCTCTGCTTCATCTAGCCTGCTTTTAATTCCTTCTATCGTGCTTCATTTCAGCAATTGTATTATTCATTTATTCTTATCACTTCTTGATATCTTCTATGTCCTTTTTCATGCTGGTGTGATTTGCAGTAAGTTCCTTGTAGCTTCTTTGGAGTTCATTTTTTTTCTTTTTAAAAAATATTTTATTCATTATTTTTGGAGAGAAGGGCAGGGAGGGAGGAAGAAAGTAAGAGAAATGTCAATGTATGGTTGTCTTTCATCTGCCTCCAGCTGGGGACATGGCTGGAGACCTGGCTTGCAACCTGGTTATGTGCTCTGACTGGGAATTGAACCAGCAACCCTTGGGTTCCCAGGCCAACGACAATCCACTGAGCCACACCAGCCAGGGCAAGTTCTTTATAGTTATTACTGAGCTCATTGAGATTCCTTAAACCATTATTTTGAACTCAAGTTCTAATAGTTTGCTTGCCTCAATTTTGTTTGGCAGTTTTTCTGGGGATTCTTCTTTTCCTTTCAAGTAGTGGTTGTTTTTTTTCTCCCACTTTAAGTGACTCTTTTTTTTTTTTCTTCTGTGTATTAGATTGGTCTGCTTTGCCTCCATGTGGTGTGACCTTCTGTTAGGAGTCCTGTGGGGCTCAGTGGTGCAGTCCCTTTGACATCCTGATCTTGAGTCTCATGGGCAGCCCTTTATGCTATTTATTTGGGCTCAGGTTGTAATTGAGTTTTAGTTGTTGTTGGGTTGTTCTTTGGTGGGTCCTTCCCTCCAGTTGGCTCACTGAGATTCACTCTGCCTGCCACGTCCTGTATGCTATTGTACAGGTGCTACCAGAACAAAACCAAACAGCTGAGGAAAGAGACCCACACATGTAAAATTAAGCCCCACCCACAATCACCATGTAAGCTGCAAATAAACCAATATTAATACAGGTGTGAAGAGATTGAGACTATTATAAAAAAGGAAAAACAAATATGAGATGACTGAGAGAAAAGTGATTTTGCGAGTGTAGAGGGAGGAGGAATAATAAAAGTAGGGAGTAGAGATGAGGCACAGAGAAAAAGAAAGTAAAATTTAATCATAAGTAAAAAAGGAAGGAGGGAAGACTGAATGGAGTAAGAGAAGGGAAGTATTAGGTTTAAACCAAAATTAAAATAGACACACACACACACACACACACACACACACACATATATATATATATATAGAGAGAGAGAGAGAGAGAGAGAGAGAAGAAAAAAAATTTTTTTTCAGGCAAACCTCATTTATTGCTCTTTGCTTCATTGTGCCTCCAGATAATTTGCACTTTTTTACAAATGGAAGGTAAGACCCTTCACTGGCACAAAGGTTAGTACTCGCTGAAGGCTCACAGGATGGTTAGCATTTTTTGAAACAAAAAATTATTTTAAAGATTTTATGTATTATTTTTCAGAGAGAGGGGAAGGGAGAGAGGCAGAGAAGGAGAGAAACATCAATGTATGGTTGCCTTTCACCTGCCTCCAGCTAGGGACTGGGCTGGAGACCTGGTTTGTAACCTGGTCATTTACCCTGGCTGGGAATCAAACCAGCAACCTTTGGGTTCACAGGCCATCGCCTTATCCAGAAAAATATTTTTAAATTATATATATAACAATAGGTACCTAATTGGAGAAAAAGATCTATCACAACACTCTGAACAACAAATGAGCTAAGATTTATATAGGTGGGCTGGGGATGAGATGGAGAAGATGGTAGAGGCAAAAGGAGTACTGAGAATGGGGAATGAAAACCAGGCTAAGACTGGGGAAAATTTACATTTAAAATGAAAAATAGAAAAGAAGGAAGGCAGGATGGACTAGAAGAGCGGAACAAAATTTGAGATTTGAAATACAAAAATAGTGACTATCTAGATATGAACTTAAAGAAATATTTCAACAGCCACCTTATCTGCATCTACTGAGCAAAGATTGATACAGATGGGGAGAGAATTAGGGTATTTTAAGAACAGGAAAAAGAACTTGAGATGGCTAATGACAATCACAAATGGTTTTAGAGGCTGGAAGGGGGAGAAATAGTAAGAGTGCAGAATGGAAATAAGTCATAGCTAGAAAGAAAATAGAATTTAAATCCAAGATTAGAAGAGAAAGGAAGAAGATAAAATAGAAGAAGAGCAACATATGAGGTTTGAAATAAAATATAATATAAAACCTGATGATGTATTAGGCCCAGACTTGAAGGGAAATATATGTAAATGTTAAAAAGCTATGCAGGAAAGAAGTTAGCACCTTTTTGCACCTGTTTCTACTCTTTCTGCTTTGCTGGGTTTAGCAGATTAGAGTCTGAGGAACTGTGCAGCTCCCGGTATCTAGCAAAGGACCCTTCAGAGCTTTCTCTTCTTTCCCCCGTGGGAATGTTCCCAGCAAGGTACTTCGGAGTATGGAATCCTGCAGGTGTCGGCTGGGCTCACTGGTCTGTGGAGGGATCCAGCTGGATGCTTCAAAACTCTGGCATTCAGCTCAAGCCTCCCAGTCCTGACTGAGGCTGCTGCTCTCTCCCCCTGGTTGGTGGCTCTGTTGAACTTTCCACTTTGAACAGCCCTCTGAGACACTGGTTTGGGTCTCACCTGCTGGTCCTGCAGTGTATTCTAGCCCTTTGAACTTTTGTTTAGCAGAGCTGCTGCACCCGTGTGCAGGCGTGGCAGCCCTGGGTTCCTGCCAAATCTCTGGTCTTGCCTCAGCTCTCAAAGAGTCTTTGTGTGGCCCCCATGCTGCAGCAACAATCCCTGGGTGTTTTGTTCTCCATGTACTCCTCTTCCCCCAAAATCACACAGACTTTCACTGTCAGGGCTGACCTCACCTTCCCAAGCCTCTGACAGTTTCATACAAAGTTTCTCACTGGATCCTTCCTGGGTGGTGCTGGGAAAGGCCCTGCAGTGGTACAGTAACACTGGGAGATAGCGGAGGGCTGACTGTTCCCTCCAGAGATCTTCAGCCTAGGGTGGCCCTGCTCCTGCTGTGCAGTTTCTAGGGCCTTCACCTCCCAGGCCTTCTCTATACACTCCAGTAGCTTGTGACTCCTGAGCCCATCCATATCGGCTCCTACATTGTGTTGTCAGAAGTGCTGGGCTGGGCAGCCCTGGCAGTTCTGCTTAGAAAGCATGGGCTGTGGAGTTTTGCCCACTCTCGCCCGGTGTCCCTGTTCTGGTCCATGTTCCGTGTTCACGTCCACTCTTAGCTGCTGTCATTCATAGCTACTCTCATGTACTCTCCACTCTGTTTTTACTCCAAGTCTGGTCTTTGATGGGAGGAAGTAGAGAAGGCTGCTAATTACTCTGCCTCCATCTTGCCCAAGTCCTCACCCCCTTTCCAGTCACTTCACCCTTTCCCCATATGCCACTGGTGACCCTCTCGATGTTGCCTGGTTATGACTTCAGGCTTTTTGAGTCACTCAGCCTCCACTTAGGTCAGGATCAGAGGTCTCTGTTTTCCTACTCAGATACCTGGAGCCTCCTATCCTAGGTTTCTTTTTTTTTTTTTTTTTAAGATTTTATTTCAGTATTTTTAGAAAGAGGGGAAGGGTGAGAGGCAGAGAGGGAGAGAGACATCAATGTATAGTTGCTTTTCACCTGCCTCCAGCCACAGACCTGACTGCAGACCTGGTTTGCAACCTAGTTATGTGCCCTGGCTGGGGAATCGAACCTGCGACCTTTGGGTTCGCAGGCCGGCGGCGCCTTGTCCACTGTGCTACCAGCCAGGCTCTATCCTAGGTTTCTTTTCCTGACTTTGTGACTTTCTAAGGAACGGGATGTTATCTCAGATCCCAGAGGCCAGGCTAGAGTTTTGCATACTTCCTACCCCAACTACTGATGTCCTGTCCATTCTCAAGATGGGCACACAGTGCTGCTGGAGTGGCCTATGATAATGCAGAGTTCCTAAATTTCCTCACCCTTCTCAGACCCTCCAAAGACACACGTGATCCACCACCCCACCTCTGAGTGTGGTGTCACCTGAGGTTCTGGGCCAGGGACTTCTATCCTACGGAGATCGCCCTGACCTGGTAGTGTGACTGGGAGGACCAGACCCAGGACACAGAGCTTGTGGAGACCAGGTCTGCAGGGGACAGGACCTTCCAGGAGTGAGTGGCAGTAGTGGTGTCCCATGGAGAGGAGCAGAGATACATGTGCCATGTGCATTGCAGCATGAGGGGGATGTGCAAGCCCTTGACCCTGAGATGGAATGAGGGGATGTGGGCACAGTCTCTTCCAAGGAAGCAGGGGCTTCTGGAGGACTTCAACGGGGTCGGGGCTGGGGCCTGGGGGTCAGGCCTCTCACCTTCCTGTCCCTTTCCAGAGCCGCCTCCTCAGGTCACCATCATCATCATGGGCCTGGTCCTCCTTGGAGCTCTGGCAGCTGATGCGGGAGAGGAAGTGCTTAGGTAGGGGAGGGGTGGAGTCTGAGTTTTCTTATCTCACTAGGAGGTTTCAAGACATTGGTAGAAAATTTCCAATTTCTTGCCTTGATGCTGAGATCCACACACATGTGCTTGGGGTCCTTTTTGTCTATACTCCTTTGAAAAGCACATATAAAAAGAGGAAACTTTATCTTCTTGATTAATCTGGTGATTCATTATCCTGTGATTCACAGCAGGTCTAAGGCTGAAGACAGACTTGCAGGAGGGTGGTTGGTCCAGTCCTCACAACACGTACTTTACTCAGGTTTCCCCATTTTGCCCTGGGTCTCTAGTCATAGTTCTGGAAACTTCTCTGGGGCCCAGAAGTGTGGCTTCCTTTACGACCTCATAGCCCTGCCTCTTCCCTGGCCTCTCACAGGATGTTTCCTCCCTGCAGGTGGAGAAAATAGGGAGCTACGCTCAGGCTGCCAGTGAGTATGGAGGGAGTGACCCCTGAGACTCGGTCAGTGTAGATGGGAGCCCATGGGGGGGCCTCACCCTCATTGTTTCTCCTTTAGTCCCCTCTCCAGGGCTCTGAGCACATCCTATTTTGTGCTACTCAGGCATCGACAGTGCCCAGGGCTCTGATGTGTCTCTTGCGGCTTCTATATGTGGGGAAGATTGGGGCACATGGAACAGGACTGGATTATAGGGATGGATTCTCTGGATTTGGATGTTTTGAATTAGTGAAGGGTTGTTCAGAATGTCACGACTTACAGTGACTGACCTGAATTTGTTCATGATTATTTTCTTTCCTATTGTGAGACAGTTGCCTTATATGGGACTGAGTGATACAAGGTTTGTTCATGCCCTTAATTTGTGACTTCAGGATCTCCTGATTTCCCCTTCTGAAAAGGGCATCTCATGTCTAGATTCTTATCAGCATAATGTGAGGAGTGTGGGAAACTGACCCACCCCTGCTCACCATGACCTACCCTTCTGCCCCCTCAACCATCATACACATTGTACATATTAAATACATGTAGTTTTTTGTATATCAATGATACCTCAGTAAAGTTGTTTAAAAATAGTTTTGTTCTGAAAAACATGTTTTGAAAGTGGCTGACTGATTCCTAATTTAAGTGTTACCATTTGAGATCACGTGTTAGATTGACAAAGTCCTTGTCATTTTTATGTATTTTATTTTTTAAAGTAAATAATTCACTCTATTTTCTGATTAAATGTTAAAATATTAGTGTGTGGCCCTGGCTGTTAGCACAGTGGATAAGGTACTGGCCTGTAACCCCAAAGGTCGCTGGTTTGATTCCCCAGCCAGGGCACATAACCAGGTTGCAAGCCAGGTCTCTGGTCAGATCTGTAGCTGGAGGCAGGTGAAAGGCAACTCTACATTAATGATTCTCTCCCTCTCTGTCTCTCTCCCTTCCTCTCTCTCTGGAAATAATAAATAAAAATTTAAAAAATAATAATAAAAAGAATAAATGAAGGTAAATAAAATCTTAAAAAAAATTAGTGTGAGCAGTTCAACACTCAATTAATTATGTGCAACCCTGTCTGACAGAAGCTGTGTGTGTACAATGAATCTTAGAGAATATCAATAAAAAGTAAATGTCAATCATGAGTTACTAACTTAAAAACTAAACTAAAAGGAAATTCTACAAACCATAAAAACCTTCTTGTCCTTTTATGTTAAACTAGCTTGCGATAGAATGAATGACATCTGTGTGCAAATCTGTGCGAAAGTAAGTTTTCAACTCCCTTAGGCAAACAGCAAGGAGCAAAACAGCTATGGATGAAGAGGTAGGAGTATGCTTCATTTTGTAGGAAACTACTATGCTGTCCTCCACAGTGGCCATAGCATTTTGCATTTCCACCAGAAGTGACTGAAAGTGAGAGCCCCTGCTGCTCCACATCCTCTTGGCACTCAGTGTTTCAGTATTTTAGGTTTTGGCCATTCTGATAGGTGTGCCAGTGGCATTTCATTGTTGCTTTAATTTGCATTTCTCTGATGACATATGAGGTGGAGCATCTCATTTGCCATCTGTCTATCATCTTTGGTGAGGTGTCTGTGAAGGTCTTCAGCCCATTTTTAATCAGTTTTTCTCTCACTGTTGAGTTTTTAAATTCTTATGTGTATTTTGGATAACAGTCCTTTGTCCATTTTGTCTTTTGAACATAGTTTCTCCCAGTTTATGTCTTGCCTTTTTATTCTCTTAAGCATTGCTAGATTTAAATTTTTAGATTATCTAATGTATATATATATATATCCATATATATATGTTATAATTTAAAAATATAGTAGTCTAACAAAGCTATTTATGAAATAACTTTAGTAGAAAACTATATGTACCCTGGCTGGTATGGCTCAGTGGATTGGCACCAGCCTGGGAACCCAAAGATCTCTGGTTCGATTCCCCAGCCAGGGCACGTAACCAGGTTGCAAGCCAGGTCTCCAGCCAGGTCTGTAGCTGGAGGCAGGTGAAAGGCAACCATACATTGGTGTTTCTCTCCCTCTCTCTGAAAACAATAAATAAAATCTAAAGAAAAAAGAGGCAGTTCCGTTTTTAGTTTTTAAAGGAAATTTCATACTGTTTTCCATAGTGGCTGCACCAGTCTGCATTTCCACCAACAGTGCACCAGGGTTCCCTTCTCCCCACATCCTCATCAACACTTGTTGTTTGTTGATTTGTTGATGATTGCCATTCTGACAGGTGCGAGGTGGTATCTTATTGTGGTTTGAATTTGCATCTCTCTGATGGCTAGTGATGTTAAGCATTCATTCATATGCCTTTGGGTCCTTCGTATGTCCTCCTCAGAGAAGTGTCTGTTCAGGTCCTTTTCCCATTTTTTTAATTGGGCTTTCTGTCTCCCTGTTGTTGAGTTGCATAAGTTCTTTATAGGTTTTGGATATTAAACCCTTGTCTGAGGTATCATTGGCAAATATGTTTTCCCATATAGTTGGTTCCCTTTTAATTTTGCTGGTGTTTTCTTTAGTTGAACAGAAACTTTTCAGTTTGATATAGCTCCCTTTGTTTATTTGTTCCTTTATTTCTTTTACCCTTGGAGAAGTATCAGTGAAAATATTTCTGCATAAGATATCTGAAATTTGAAGAGATTTGTTTGGGGGACGACCCTCCTGGAGCAAGTGGAAGCTTGAATTTGGCCATGGCTCCAGTTTTTGGATTTCCTCTACTTTCTTCAAATATATGCAAGTGTGTTCCTTGGAGAATTAGCAAATATGATGCATCACATAACAGCAAGGCAAATGGTGGTTTTACTGCTTACCATCAGCCCCAATTGCAGTGTTGAAGATCTATCAAGTACAAAAATGCTGTGATGTTGGTTATGGAGAAAATGTGTGTTAAATGAGCTTTATTCAGGCATAAGTGAGAGAACGAATTAGGGAGAGAGAGGGAGAGAAACATCCATGTAAGAGAGAAACACTGATAAGTTGCTTTTCATACGCAACTCAACTGGAGATCAAACCCACAACCCAGGTATGTGCCCTGACCAGGAATCAAACCTGCAACCTTTTGGTTTACAGGACAGTGCTCCAACCAACTGAATCACACCAGCCAGGGCTATTTATACATATTTCAGGACTATTTACTAAGTAACTTAATAAGTGAATTAGCAAGGATAATTGAAATGTGATATGAATAGATATTACTTACTACCTGATTATAATTGTTGTACTTGTTCAGTAAGAAATCTGGTGGCTATAAAATGTCAGAACTCTCTACTCATGAGTATATTGGCATATTCTAAACTTTTGGCTTCAATTCCTTGTTTTCATTGCACCATGGAAATTGACTTGAGTTGACTGTACTTTCAGTTGTTATTTTCCTGTTTTAAAACATACAGCTAATTGTTACATTACATTTATTTAACAAATTTACCTTGTTGTGAGTTCTTGCTTATTCCTATAGTATGTGGAGATACCTATTTTCAACAACAGAATTTTTAAGCTATAAATTTTATTAAATACATTAGCTCTTTAATATTAAGGATATATACAAAAATGTTTTAAAAAATTTTTAAATAGCAAAACCTCATTAATGATATGCTACTTATGAATTTGTGGTGTTATAAAAGGTTTTAATATAATGACAACAGTATTAAAATTATTTGAACCTGGCTGGTGTGGCTCAGTGGATTGAGCACCAGCCTGCAAACCCAAGTGTCACTGGTTCGATTCCCAGCCAGGGCATATACCCAGGTTGCAAACCAGGTCTCTGGCCAGAACCCCAGGTGAAAGGCACCCATACATTGATGTTTCTCTCTCTTTCTTCCTTCCTCCCTTACCCTCTAAAAATAATGAATAAAATCTTTTAAAATTAAAAAAAAAAAAGATATCTGAAATTTTACTTCTTATGTTTTCTTGTAGGACTTTTATGGTATCACGGCCTATGTTTAAGTCTTTTATCCTCTTGGGTTTATTCTGGTGTATGATGTAAGTTGGTGGTCTAGTTTTATTTTTTTGCATGTCCTTGTCCAGTTTTCCCAACACAACTTGTTGAAAAGACTGTTTTTACTTCATTTTATGTTCCTTTCCCCTTTGTCAAATATTAATTGACCATAGAGTCCTGGGTTTGTTTCTGGGCTCTCTTATTCTGTTCCATTGATCTGTATGTCTATTAAGACCTGAAGTTTTAGGTCCTGGCTGGTGGCACAGTGGATAAGGTGCTGGCCTGGAAACACAAAGGTCGCTGGTTCAATTCCCAGCCAGGGCACATGACTAGGTTGCAAGCCAGGTCTGTAGCTGGAGGCAGGTGAAAGGCCATACATTGATGTCTCTCTCCCTCTCTGCCTCTCTCCCTTCCCCTCTCTAAAAATAATAAATAAAATCTTTAAAAAGAACTGATGTTTTATCAGCATACTTTATTTATTTATTTTTTTTTATGATTTTATTTATTATTATTTCCAGAGAGAGAGGAAGGGAGAGAGGCAGAGAGGGAGAGAAACATCAATGTATGGTTGCCTTTCACCTGCCTCCAGCTACAGACCTGGCTGGAGACCTGGCTTGCAACCTGGTTATGTGCCCTGGCTGGGGAAGCGAACCAGCGACCTTTGGGTTCTCAGGCCGGCGCCTTATCCACTGTGCTATCAGCCAGGGCTTATCAGCATACTTTAATGTTACGTATCTTTTGTTGTCACTTTGGGTTGTCAAATATCATTTCACAATCTGTGTTCCTTAGTTGACAAAATTTAAAAATTTTGAAATTTAAAGGACTTTTCCTTATAGCTTTGAGATATTTCAAAGGGCCCCTGAAATATCTCAAGGACATATTTTCTTAAAAAAGAAAATTTTAAACTAATCAGGCTTGTTTAATACATTTTAAAATACATAGAAAACTTTGTCAAATAAGGAAGCTCTAAAAAAATCTCCAAAAGCCTTCAAAGTTCTAATATACTGTCTTTTATATTTCTAATCAGGTAAAGTTCTTTTTTTCTATGTCTGCATCAGTGACCTAATTAACTTTCAAAAAACTTTATCTCCCTTCATTTTAAAATATTACGTTTTGCACAAACAACTATGTAAGTTGCAGAAGGTTGCTTACATTGCAGATAATTCAAGTAAGTCATAAATAGTCTGTGCAAGTTGAAAAAAATTGTGCAGAATAAAGAAACAGGAAAAATGGAATAAAGAAGATGAAGGGTTATGAAAGAGATAGGAGAAAAGGAATAAGGAAAAATAAACAAATGAGTCTTTTAAACACTAAGTCCTGCAACTATGGGGTTAACTCATTACTCACACTGGTAAAAGCAGAAGGCTTGCCCCTCCAAAGAAGGAGTAGGAGGGGGGAAAGGAAAAAAAGTGTCTGTTTTAAACTCAAGCCTTGGACTAGGGCCCACGCCTACTTACAATTTCTCTCATTCTTTCTAGCCCCTGCCTAGAAGAATAGGGTAGGGGTAGAGAAGCCTACTTCCCAGCCCATCTCCAGAATTGTTAACTAAGACTTTTGCACATTTATGAAAGTCTATAGCTAAGGCAGGTTTAGTAATTACACCAGAAAAAGTGCAGCAGTCTAAGCCTCAGAAATACCTAGGATATGTACTTTTCCACAGAACCGATCTGGCCTCAAATGCTCCAAATTAAGCTCCTGGAGCTTTAACTCTCAATAGTCTTCAACAATTACTTGGGACTATTAATTGGCTATAACCACCACCAATTAACTAACTTTTTTAATACCCTAAAGGGGACTCTGGCCTTAACTTTCCTCAAGCTCTCTCCCCTCAAGCCCTACAAGAGTTAAACCTCATTTATCAACATATTAGTCAGCTCTCAAGAATTAGTCTCCAGAAGCCTATGGGACATTTTTGCTTTCCAAAAATAGGCACCCCTACAGGACTAATGGGTGAGTTGCTGCCCCAACTGGGCATAGTTGAATGGCTGTTCCTTTCTTACCAGCCACAATGTACTATTACCACCTATGTGATGGTACTTTGCCACCTAATCATCAAAGGCCTTCAGAGGATCCAGCAGGTGAGAGGACCCAGCAGGTCTTGCAGTAACAGGGCCATTATTCATGTCCTGCTCACTCAGTTTTATCTGCATCAATTACCCAGTTAATCTTTAAAATTCCAATATGCTATTACAGATTTTGTAGGCAAAATAAAACTCATATACCCTCAGATAAATTATTGCAGAATATCCCCATGCTTAACCTCCGATTAAAGGACAAGATCAGCCAGACCCCTATTTCCAGGGCTAAAACTATTTTCTTTTTTATAAGATTTTATTTAATATTTTCAGAGAAAGAGAAAGGGAGGGAGGCAGAGAGGGAGAGAGACATTAATGTACGGTCGCCTCTTCACCTGCCTCCAGCTATGGGCCTGGCTGGAGACCTGGCTTGCAACCTGGTTATGTGCCAGGGCTGGGAATTGAACCAGCAACCTTTGGGTTCACAGGCTGACACCTTATCCACTGTGCCACCAGCCAGGGCTTAAAACTATTTTTATAGATGGGCCTGGCATGACTGGCAAGGCTGCAATTACCCAGCAGGAAGGCCAAGAGTAAAAGCATTGTGTCATTTGAAATCATTCTTCCACTCAGTGGGCAGAACTTTTAGGAGCTATCATGGCCCTGCAGCAGTGGCCCCATGGGCCTCTCAATCTCATTTGTGACTCTGGGTATACTATTCATACTATATATTGCATCTAGACCAAACTTTACTTAAGGGGTCTATTAACTCCCCTTTAAGTCTTTTCCTTATTTTGCAGAGCTTTCTTGACAAAAGAAAGCACAGTCTGTTTGTCACTTATAATCATTCCTATACAGCCATCGCTGAAGGCAACAACAGGGCCAATGCCCTAGTAAGTGTTGTAACAATCTTTCTGAAGGCAGTGGACTCCCATCAATTTTATCATCAAAATATCCAGGCGCTCTGAGGTGAGTTCAGGTTCCCAGGCTCTCAAGACAAGCAAATCACCCGGAGAGTCCTGACTGTCAGGTAATTAGCAAGTATGGGAGTCAACCCTCAAGGTCTAGCCCCTCAAGTAATTTGGCAAAATAACATAACTCATTATACTCCCTTTGGCAAATTTAAATATATCCATATCTCAATCAATACTTACTCAGGAGTGTTGCATGCCTTTGCCCTCACTGGCCGATAGGCCAAACAGATCCAGGCCCATTGGCTTGAGGCATTTAGCCATTTAGGCCCCAGCAAATACAAACAGACAATGCTCCCAGCTGTGTGGCCTGCACCGCGCAGGAATTTTTGCAACAATGGAAAATTCAACATAAAACTGGTATTCCTTATAACCCCATGGGCCAAGCTATTGTTGAATGTGCCCACCATACCTCTAAAACCCTTCTTTTTTTTTCTTTTTTAAGATTTTATTCGTTATTTTTAGAAAGCGGGGAAGAGAGAGAGGCAGAGAGGGAGAGAAACATCAATGTATAGTTGACTTTCACCTGCCTCCAGCTACAGACCTGGCTGGAGACCTGGCTTGCAACCTGGTTATGTACTCTGGCTGGGAATCAAACCAGAGACCTTTGGGTTCTCAGGCCGGCGCCTTATCCACTGTGCCACCAGCCAGGGCTTAAAACACTTCTTTTTTTTTTT
>PVIW01016612.1:0-16185 GCA_004026585.1 Noctilio leporinus | reverse complement strand
CTCTTCTGCCCTTTGGTTCTTGGATTCTGTGTGTTGACCCTTCCAGGCTCCTGAGCTCAGGACTAGGGCAGGAAATTCTCCAGGGACAGGCTATCTCCACACATCAGGGACTTCCTGCCTCCGGGCTGGCCTAGGGCACCACTGCACACCACCTTTCCCTGCTCTGCCACCAACAGAGTGGGTAAGAGGACAGGCTTGGAGAACCCGATGGAGTCCTGGCTCTGTCCCTGGCAGACACTTCTCCTCTCTGAGCCTTGGTTTTCATGTTATTACATGGCAATCAGAACCTTATCTCGTAGGGGTTCTGTAAGGATTAGAGGAGAAAGTGCTTGACACTAGCTCTTACTACTCTAGCTGCTGTTGCTCTACATCCTACAGGCACATAGGATACAGGAAGCAGCTGCTATTTGGCCTGGCAATTCAAGCCCCGTGCCCACATCTGGAAGCTCCTTCAAGGACATGGTGAAAGGAGGGTGGGGAACACTCAGTGTTCAACACTCCTTTCCCAGAGGAGGGCCGCTTGGCTTTGCTTGAGTTTGGATGAGTGGTGTGAAATATTTTCAGTGAATGGCATTTGTATGTGTCAGTGAACAGGCTCTGGAGGTTTGAGGCTCTGTGTTGGAGGCTGTGGGGTTGCTCAGGTGGACAGAACAGCACACACACATCCTCAGCAGGGCTCACCTGGGAGCAGCTAAGGGTGAGGAGAGGAGCCCGCAGCCAACGCTGGACTGTGTGGCCGCTGTCCACCCCGAGGGCAGTGTTTCCTGCTGGGCAGTGCCTAGGGTGTCAGGTGCTCACTGGCTCTCTGTGATGCTTTGTGAATCATGGACCTTGGTTAAGAAGCCTTAGAAAGCCCTGGCTGGTGTGGCTCAGTGGGCGGAGTGCTGGCCCGCAAACCAGGAGCTGACCAGTTCAATTCCCAGTCCAGGCAAATACTTGTGTTGTGTGTCGTATCCCCAGTTGGGGGGGGGGGGTTGCGAGAAACAACTGGATGTTGATGTTTCTTCCCCTCTCTTTCCATTGCCCTACTCTAGCAATAAATAAGTTAAACAAACAAAAAAGATGAAGAAGAAGAAGAAACCTTGGAAACACTGTCAAGCAAATCATCTGGCCCTGGGAGCACCATAGTGAGCAGGGGTGTAGTAAAGGCTCTGAGAAGGCCTGCAGGAAAAGAACCTGTTAAGCTCTGTGTCCCTTAAATGTGCGTTTGCCTTGGTGAGTGGATGGTGTCCCCAGCATATGCAGCAGAACATTTGTGTTAACTGGCTCTGTGGTCAGGGGCAGCTCTCAGCACCCTGCTGCACCTTCCCCTTTCCCAGGCTGTGCTGTAAACACAGCAAATGTTTGCTGGTTCACTGCTCCACACAGAAAAAAACACTTGTGAGAAACTTTGGGGGGAACTTGGGCAGGCACCGGGAGAACAGCATCAGCAAACTAATAAAACTGAGGGCACTTTCACTCTACCTGAACCCTCTCAACCATTTTAGATAAGAATTCTAAATTGTCCCCAGTGATTTACTCATTATCCTTATTGAGGATCCCATCCCCATCAGACAAATCCTTGTTGTGTAGCTTCCGTGCCATGGTTCCCTAGCATGTGTCACTGACATGTCTATACATATCCCTTAGCCCAGGTGACCGCCTTCTCCAGAATGAGCCCTCCTGGTAAACAGACAGGGAAACAGGAATTCTGCACTTCCCCGATTTCTCCCACTACAGAACATGCTGGGAGGTTTCCCAGTCCCAGGGCTGCACTGGGGACTCTGTGCTATTGTCCCATGTGTGATTGGTACCAGGCTTCATACCCAGTACTAAACCACCAACACTTATCTATGGTCATTCTATTAAATCTTCCGTGATCAGAATTTCTTTTACTCACTCAGGCATTGCAGTCTCACTGACTTACTGAATGGGATTCAGTAGTGACTCTTGTGCAGAAGGAGCAGAGGAACCTGTGCGTTATCCCATGGAGTCAGGCAGCCAGGAATCTGTGCTGGGTGTGGAAGAAGTGGGTAGCCGTGGAGCTGGGCTGAGCTGGAGGGAGCCCGGCAGCACACAGCTGACCCTCTGTGGGCTCAGCAGCAGCTGAGGCAGGACAAGTGAATGCAGAACTGGCCTCCCAATATGTCTTGTGAAATAAAGTCTCGAGGAGACAACCTTGGGCAAATATTGCTCTCTGAAATTCTTCTTTACCCTGTCTCTCCAGCATCCCCTGCTTATTGTCCAACAGTTGGGATTTCTTTAACGAGAAAACAAAACAAAACCCTAATGTGAATTTTTTACTAGCTGGAAATGGTAGAGAACCCACTAAGCCAAGACAGGTCACACATCTGTGCATGAGTTGAAGTGCTTGGGGGTAGGCGCAGGGATCCCATATTCTGATAGCCCCAAAGACCTGAAGAGAGGGGCTGGAAGTGGGTGACCCTCTATAGCAGGAGGTCAAGTACATTGTAAATAGCTGGTGACTGGAGAGGCAGGGGACAGAGCACCAGAATAAGCTGTTACTTGACTTATAACCTACACTCCTTGAGGATGAAGTGTCTTCCTGTTCTCAGGCTGTGTTGTGGAAATGGGAGAAGTTCCTCTTCGTGTAAAGGGGGGACACCCCACCCCTAGAAACAGTGATGGACTGTACCTGCAGGACCAGAGACTTTGCCCCTTGCTTAACATGGCAGCCAGAAGAGGGGCAAAGGCAGATGTGGCTGATGCTGGCCCTCATTGGTTGGAGAACAGGACACTTGCAACTGACTTTGGGCAAGCATGGGATTCTGGGAGAGAATTCTTGAGCCTGGGCTGGGGAGCAGAATGTCAGTTGGCTCTTTCCCCTCCCCCAGTGGGGGGCGGGTGTCAACTGTAGCCAGCAGGCCTCCCAGCAGTTACCAGTCAGTGCAGGCCTGTGAGTGGAAGCCTGGGGACACAGGCTCCAAAGATGCCTGAAGCTGGACAGTGACCAGAGACCAGCTAAGCCACCAACCTGGTGGCACTTCTGGGTGGGAGGAGAGGTTCCCGGTGTCACCTTGGCCTGAGTTGGCAGAGGGTGACAGGGTGGTTTTCCTTAGGTGTCTTAGAGGGAACGGGCTTTGAGGCAGAAACTTGCTGTTATTTCCAAAGACCTAGCTGATAATAGTCAGTACTGTGAACAGGTTCTATTCTTGTGTTATTTTCAGTCCTTGAACCTAGGTAGTGGCTTTAATGACAAATA
This sequence comes from Noctilio leporinus, assembly GCA_004026585.1. Lineage (NCBI taxonomy): Eukaryota > Metazoa > Chordata > Mammalia > Chiroptera > Noctilionidae > Noctilio > Noctilio leporinus. Next base: position 12,983 of record PVIW01016612.1, on the reverse strand, counting down.
TTTATAGAGCTATTTTTGATGTTATACTCTGACTTTTTATTTTCCCTTACTATTTTTACCCACCAAATTCTGCCTCCAGGGATTTGCCAGTGGGTCGCAGTGGTGGGACCCACCCCACGCCTGTACAGGTTGGGATCAGTAACATCCACCCTTGTTTGACCACCCTGCTGCTCAAGGAAGAACCAGCTACCCCAGTGTTTTGAGCTTCAGCCCTGCTTTCCTTGCCATAGCCCTGTTGTTTGTATATACACACTTAACTCTTTAAATTTTAATTCCTTCATGGCTAGAGTTGGTTATGAATTTCCCATGCATGTTAATAGGAGTAAAATCATTTATTTCATAGGTAACGCTCAGATGTTATTAACTGCAGGTATCTGAGGATGGGAGTTCCCTCTGAGGCAATATCAGACTTCACCTTCTTGACCTGACTCCTCTCCAGCTGAGTCTGAGGCCACTACCCTGACTGTTGACCCGGGGGCTTCACCCTCCTCCAAATAGATCAACGCTGACTCCTCATCCCTGGTTCTTGTTTCCTCTTTCATGCTTCTGAGGCTCACGATCCTAAATACTTTTTTCCAAAAAGGGACTGGCCGCCTGCTCCTGGAACCACCCTCCTTTAGGGACCTCTCACATCCCACACTTGAGAAGAAGTTTCCTCCTTCTTGACCTTCCTCTGGTGACTTTTTATGACAAATCACCATGAGAATGAAAAGTACGATAAAAAACAAGGCTACTACAATCACAGGTGTGGCCAAAGTGAGTTTGCTCTCATACCCGTAGCCTGGCACTTCCTGGGTGAGCTCACGTGACTCCTGCTCATCCTCTTCCCCCTGGGCTTCTGTTGTCCCCTTTTTCCATCCTTTTGTATCCCAGTCCACCTTGGAAACCTCTAGCTCACTGGGAAACTCCTTTAGGCTGTTGGTTAAGGCTGCGAAGCTGTCTCCACTTTCACCTGAGGATGCCCCCTCTGGCTCAATAGTCAGCTCAGGACAGTTGTTCTCTTCCCTGCCTTGTAGTATTTTCATGAAGGAGCCTTCAGTCCTTCCTAAACGTAGCTCCTCGTCACAATGTGTGTTTCTCAAACAATCACTGTCACAATTGAGTTTGATTGTCTTGCTCACAGCCTTGATATTCTTCTTAAATTGGCAGAGGCAACACACCAAATGGCTGGGGAGGATCAGTTTTTCCAATTTCAGGGTCATCATGAGGATGCTCTCAAGCATTGTCAGTGACACTTGTGTTGTTCCTATGTGTAGATATTGTAATGTGGGCAATTCAAAAAGATATGAATCCTTAATAGTTGTCAGAGGATTGTGACTGAGAATCAAGTGGTGCAGAGACTTCATCCCATGCGTGGCCTGAAATGGTCCAACTCTCACTTCTGTCATTAAATTGTTCTTCAAATTTAAATGTTGCAATAGAGGTAGAGATTCAAATGTATTCCTTTCGATATGTTGTATTTTATTGGAGGACAGATCTAAATACTGAAGAGAGAGAAAGCCTTCAAATGAATCCTTACGTAATTCTTTCAAATTATTGTCACTGAGGCTTAGTTTCTCTAGCAAATGATATGACTTCCATGTATTTTTATCGATGTGAGAAATTGAGTATCCTTCTAAATGTACGATGGTGAAGGTGTGGTTGTAGATGTTGGGGTACAGCACGGGCACGCTGCGGAGCTTCTGCTCTGGGCTGAGACTAGTGCAGGACAGTGTACTACCATAGCAGGCGCACAGTTCGCATATGTCCATGGGCAATTTCTGTTCAGTCATTGGAGGACCTGCCTCAGATGTCTCTGGTTGCTGTGTTCTGAACAATTTCAGGTCTGAACCTGGAACTGTAACATCTTCCTGGATGGGCTTCTGAACCTGAACAAGAACTGTCACCTCAGGCTGTTTTGATGGAGCTGTAGACAGCTGCCGGGCTGTAGGATGTTCAGTTTCCACACTAGGTTCTCGTGTTACGGTGAGCTCCAGGTTCAAAGGTGGCAAGGCGACATCAGACATGGTTGGCTGCTGAGCTTGAGTAGGCTCCGGATATGAAAATGTTACCTCAGAGTGCTCTGGAGAAGGAGGAGCTGCAGGTGGTGTCACAGCTGTGGCCTGTCCTTCCGCAGTTGCTCTAGGTGTTACAGTGAGCTCCAGGTCCAAAGGTGGAACTGAGGTTTCAGATACGGTTTGTTTCTGAGCATGAAGAGGCTCTGGATGTGAAAATGTCACCTCAGGGTGCATTGGAGGAGTTGTAGGTGGTATCATAGCTGTGGCCTGTTCTTCCAAAGTTGCTGTAGGTGTTACGGTGAGCCCCAGGTCCAAAGGTGGAACTGAGGTATCAAAGATGGTTTGTTTCTGAGCAAGAAGAGGCTCTGGATTGGAAATGTCACTGGAGGGTGATTTGAAGGAGATGTTGGTGGCATCGCAGCAGTAAGATGTTCAACAGTAGCTTCAGGTGTTATGGTGAGCTCCAGGTCCAAAGGTGGAACTGAGGCATCAGAGATGGTTTGTTTCTGAGCAAGAAGAGGCTCTGGATGTGGAAATGTCACTGGAGGGTGATTTGGAGGAGCTGTAGGTGGCATCACAGCAATAAGATGTTCTTCGACAGTAGCTTTGGGTGTTATGGTGAGCCCCAGGTCCAAAGGTGGTTCTGTGATATGAGAGGTTTTTATCTGAGCCTGGAGAGGCTCTGAATATGGAACTGAAATTTCGGTGAGCTCTGGAGGAGCTGTAGGTGGTGTCACAGCTGTGGCATGGTCTTCCCCAGTCAGGTTAGGTGTTACGGTGAGGTCCAGGGTCAAAGGTGGAAGTGTGATATCAGAGGTTTGTTGTAGAGCCTGAACAGGCTCTGGATGTGGACCTGTCACCTCAGGGTCCGCTGGCTGACCCTGATCACAAAGTGGCTGCAGCACTGTAGAATCAGCCTCTGCAATAGGCTGACCCAGGGTCTCCTGGAATGGAGACAAATCAATCTCCTCAGGGTCCTCTGCTGGGATACCTGGTTGGGAGGGAGGGACAACCATCTCCTTCGGTGTTTTGGTCAAGATGTCCTCCTTAGTTGCCGATGATTCCATTTGGCCAGGGAATTCCATAGTGGGAGCTGAGGCTTCTGAAACATAAAGAGAAGACTCAGAGTCATCATAGATATTTGGGGGGCGGGGGTACCTGCTGTTCCGACAGCCAGGGCTCAGTGGGCCTGGTGGGAACGGAGGTCAGCAGGGAAGGGTCCAGGGCTACATGCCTCATTGGAGCAGCCTGGACCAGCAGCCACAATAGCTGCCACTCGAAGAGGAGCCGGAGGCTCCAGAAGCGCAGCTCAGACATGACAGGGGCACATCTGAGATACAATAAGCCACAGAGGCAAGTGGGGCACTATAAGCGACCCAGATGAGTGGGATGCAGGGTCCACATGCTGAGCAAGACCCAACACTGGCTGCCCTGTCACAACTGGCAGCTGTGTCACCATGGGCAGCTGAGTTGTGCATGTGCCTCTTAAAAGCAAATCACCCTTTCCTACTGCAGGTCACAACCTTGATTTAGGCAGACTTTATTAGTCCTGGGTTGAGAGTGACTGCAGAAGAGTGAGACTTCTTCCCAGAATCACCAGGGACCAAGCAGCCTCCTCCCCTTCAGAGGGGGCAACTAGTTCCTGCCGGGCCTCCCTTTCCTCCCCCTCAGAGGCAGGAACTGGGCGGTGCACCTGGGGGGCTCTGGACTCTAACCTCCCAGGAACGGTGGGGTGGGAGCTGGGTGTGACAGCAGGTGGGGAGTTGGGGGGTGCTGCAGAGCTTCCCAAGGAAGGCACAGGGCCTGGCATTCCTGGAAAGTCAGAAGTGCCTGTTGAGTTTTAGCCATCTGAACCCTCCTTCAAAGCTGAAATCTCACAGCCCTGTTGTTTGTATATACATACTTACCTCTTTACATTTTAGTTCCTTACCTCATGGCTAGAGTTGCTTATGAATGAATAGCAGGAAAATCATTTACTTCTTCAGCAATGCTGAGACAACATTTCCAAATACAGTTCGCAGAATGTTGAGGGTGGGGGTTCACTCCGTGGTGGTGTCAGGCCTCACTTTCCTCATCTGTCTCTTCAGCAGGCTAGGCTGAGGCGGCAGCCTTGGCTGTTGGTGTGGAGTCGTCACCCTTCTTCTTCTTGTTACAAATCTCAACGTCATCCAATGTGTCCTTATGCTGAAGCTTCTGTTCCATGTTTCTCTTGTGCATGGCACTGAAAGGGCAACACACCTCTCTTAGGCCCAAGACCTGAGTTCTGGAAATCCCAGTATCACTTTAACAACCCTCATTGAATCTGCTGCCTCCTCAGTAACTGCTGATGACAGTAAACAGCTGCGTCCTTCAAAGGTGTCTTGGTCTGCTGACAGAGGCCTGTGTCCTTCAAAGATATCTAGTCTGCCCTTGAGAACCTGGTAACTCCCCTCTCTGTTCTCAGAGCCAACTCCCCCAAAGCCATCAACGGAGAGTCTCTTCACCTCCCTCTCCCCTCATCCCCTTTTTAAATCCTTTAGCTGCTGAAACCTTCATGCCTTCCTAGTCTCAGCCCACTTGTGCAGCTGGCCAAATCAATCTTTTAAACTCATGGCCTGTTCCCTTGTGTTTCTCCTCTTACTCTCGCCAGACCTAACATTTTGCTTAAATAAAGGAGTCCTTTCTCGTACATCAAACTCTGTCTTTGGAGTTTTGCCTGGTAGAAAGTATTAGGCCTACCCCCTCCCCTGCCCCCCTTGCACTGGTTGGGTTCAATAACACTATCAGAATCAGCAAAAATGCTGCCTGCAACCCTGTCCCAGATATCAGCAGTAAAACTGTGGCTAGAGCAATGAAACCACATGATCAAATGCACACAGAAGATACCATGGATACCACCCAAGAGCATAGTGAAGAACTGCACATCACCAGAAATGCCTTAGTTCCCCTCTTCCTGTGGTTTCCCTATATGAAGTAGCCAGGACACCTGAGAGGCTGGGATGGGCTTTGAGACAAGAGTCCCCCATCTTCCAGGTTGTTAGCACCTGAATGAAACCACTTTCCTTTACATCAGCACCTGTTTCTTGAGTCCTGGCTTTCAAAGTGGCAGGCAGCCTAATGCACATTTGGTTACACTCTCCTAAGGGGCCAAGCTGAACAGGACAGAGGATTGGACAATGAACAGACTGAGACATCTTTTACACCTCCTCCTCAAGTGAGGCAGGCCATGAGAAGTCACAGTCTCAGGATCCAGCCTGCTCCAAACTGGACTTGCAGAAAGGTGTCAAGAATGTTTTCATATGCATATTTCAGCCTCCAAACTTTCCGGTGAAAAAAAGAAATAGCTTTATTGTGGAGAATTAACCTTCCTCAATATCTGTATTTGTAGAATTTATCTCACACTTACGAGTCCTGATTTCTTTTCATGAGCAGCTGCTCAGTAGGAAGGTCTAACAAGGAATTCCATTTGCTGACAGTGGTCAAGACAGTTTCCTGAGCAAACTCCAGCTTTACAAAATGAAGGTCTGAGGTAGAAGTTTACCTGATGGAACATGGGGCACATAAAACCCTGCTTCTACAGGAAACACCAGTCAAGGTGATCTTCAAGAGGATAGATGTAAGATGGGGACCCAGTGGACAGGTAAGAAGAGGATCAGGAGCAGAGCTCCCAGGGTCCCAGAGTGATTGGGGTTATTCTGAAACCTATGAGTAGCAGAAAATGCTGACAACTTATGGATGAGCTAAGCAAGGAAGGGGTTACTAGATGGAAAAACTGTGGTGTGCTCTTTTGGTCATTTCAGAAATAAAGGCAGTAGGACAGGACAGGTAGTACATCCTGTGCTCTTTCCCCACCTGTATTCATTTCCTAGGGTTGCCCTCACAATGAGCCAAAACCTGGGTGATGTATAACAAACAAAATGTATTCTCTTACACTTCTGGAGGCTACAAGTCTGAAACTAACGTTTCAGCAGGACCGTTTGCTCTTCAACAGCTCAGGGGGAGCACCCTTCTTCTCTTCTTCTAGGTTTTGTGGGTGGCCAGCAACCTGTGGCACATCACTTCAGGCACAAGATCATCTTCTCCCTGTGTGTCTTCACATCATCCTCCCTCTTTGTCCAAGATTCTCCATTTTAGAAGGACACCTGTCATATCATCAGGGCCCATCCTAATGGCCTCACTTGAATGAACTTGATTGCCTGTGTACAAGACTCTATTTCCAAATAAGGTCACATTCTGAGGTACTGGGGTTTGGGATTTCAATGCAACACCTTATGGGAGGAACACAAGTCAACCCCTAACGCCACCACAGGCCTCGCACTGGCCCTTACACCACTGTAAAGGCTTTTGCTTTAGTGCGGGGCCCAGAGCTCTTTCTCCACTTACTTTCCACTGTGAGGAAACACTGCTGAGAAGCAGTGGTCAGCTCTTCCCTGTCCTCAATGCATGGACAGTGGCTAAGTGCCGGGCTCTGCTTTACTGCTGTTGAGTCCTAGCGAGTGCCACATTGTCTCTGAACAGGGCATCTCTGAGCACCCAAACTTTAGCACTCTCCTTTCAGTGTAGGGAAGTAGCTGCACGATTTCACAAAGACACCACTAGTGACTTGGTGTTGGCCGATGTGCAGGTGGTTTATAGGGGAAATAAACAAACTTGTCTGAGTTGGACAGAAGGGTTATTTGCCTTCAGATTTAGTCTGCTTCTCTAGTTAGTGCTTTATATGTGCATCGGCCACTAGCTCCTCAATATAATGTTTTATTTTTAATTTTATTTCAGTTCAATGCATTCAATATTACAGAATTCAGTGGGCTGGCTACATTTTATTCAGTGAGTACATTGAATTCTTTTTATCCTGTGTCACAGTTCCTTAGAATAATTCTGCTGAAATTAGCTCTGTATGTTTGCTTCCTACTATGATAAAAAGAGTGTTTCAGGTAGAAATGAAAGGACACTAGACAGGAGTGTGAGACTATAAAATATGAAATGTGTTGATAAAGTAGGCTTTAAGTTAAAAGTTGTCTTTAGAAACAAGAAATGTCATTACATCAGATAAATGGTTCAATTCAACATGATGATACAATTATTAATACATATGCACCCAACACCGGACCACCCCAGTATATCAAATGAATTTGACATATGTAAGAAAAGAAACAGCAATTCAATCACAGTGGGAGACATCAACACCCCACACTCAATAACTTAGAGAACATCCAGGCAGAAAGGTCCATAAAGAAGAAAAAACTTGAACAAACCTATGGACCAAACCCACCTAAAAGACATACACAGAAACTTTCAACCAACACAAGGATACACAGTCTTCTCCAGACACATGGAATGGTCTGCATGACAGATCACATGTTAGATCTCAAGACAAGCGTTAACAAATTTAAGAAGATAAAAATTATACCATTCTGTTTTCTCACGACAATGGAATGAAACAAGAAATGGGTAAAAAAAAGAAAATGGCAAAATCACAAATGCGTAGCAATTAAATACACTCTTGAACACTCACTAGGCCATAGAGGAAATCAAAAAGGAATTTAAACTATACTTCAAGGTTAATGAAAACAGGAGATGGCAGAGGAGTAAATGGAGCTACACTAATCTCCTCCCAGGACAAATCTGGAATCACACCTTAACTGGGGAGAAATCATCTGGAATAACCAACAGAACACCAGCTGGAGAGAAGCCTTCTAACCACAGACAGAACAGAAGAGGCCCTGTCATCACAACGTGATTGGTAGGCAGTGTGGAGACTCAAGAAGGCTGGTCTGGCTCCCACAGGTGGCAGCTGAAGGGATGGAGAAGCATCTCAGCAGCCGGGGTTCCACCTGAGAAGGGTGGGATCTAAACACCCAGCTGGGCTTCTCAGCCTACAGCAACAAAGCCAAGAGTAAAACAGCACCCAGCTGGAAAAGCAAAACTTGACCAAGTTTAGCTGGCTGACAAGAGGGAGTTAGAGACACAGTTCTGAAAGGGGACCATGCACAAAAATATACTGGCACCTACTCACCCTAGGCTCCACTGGGGAGGGAGGGCAGAGTGGACTCGAGATGCTTGGGGAGAGTTTGGGGCAATAGCTTTTGGGGGAGAGGTGAGGGAGCAGCCCATGAGGTCCCAAGTGCTGACCCATCGACCATAGAGCAGGAAAACCACTCTTCTTTGAGTGGCGGCAGCTTGAGGGGAAGCCACAGCCTTCCCCACCAGAATTAACCTGCGTGTTTGTGGGTGTGTAATATATAGATTTTATTAGCAATTTATGTTTAAAATATCAACCAACTAGTAGTTGGTGTGTTGAGAAGTGAGGCAATCTTTAGGTTAGCAAAGATGCTGAATGTGAAGACCAATTTGGGATGGAAGTTACCAACTACTAAACTATAGGATTCATGTACATAGGCAATATATATTCTCATACTAGCATTTAAATTAGATGAGACTCCTTTCAAATAGGTAGTGAAAACAGACATTTCTAACAATGAAGGCCTCCAAACTGGGGATGCTAGGGGAAATGTATTAATGCTATAGTCAACTTCATTATTCAAACATGTGTCATTATTAAAATAGTTCAGTGGTTAGTTTAGGACCACATAGGATGTCAACCCCTAGTTCAAAAAATTGCTAGAATACCATTCTACAGAATTATTTAAATCTTAGTGTTTTTTGTTTGTTTTTTTTTTACCACAAATTAGTAGATATAATTTCTACATGGGAACCAGCTGAGCACTGCAAGTGCCATTATTTCTGAAGGCTTCAACTTGTAAAACACATGTAGAGGAAAAACAGAGGATAGTGAAAGTGGTAAGACCAGTGCCTGGCAAAAATAATTCTATCCTCTATCTACTCTCTAATATGGAAAACTCCAAAAAGAATAAGTTGTATTGCTAGTAGCTCAAAATAATGTTGAGTAGTATTATTAGATGAGGTGGGATCAGCCTCAGAAAACATATTCTTTTTTTACTATTGGTTTGGCACTGTCTCTAGGACAGCTTTATCAATAATGAGTTCTGCAATACACTATTCCTGTGATATATTTCACAAATATAGCCTTCCAGAATAAAATAAGTTCTAAAGAAAATAAAGAAAAATGCTTAATTTACTACCACGTATCTAAAATATTATCATTTAACATATAACAATTATATAAACTATTAACATACTTTAAATTTTTCTATTAACTCCTCAAAATCCAGTATGTACTTTAGGCCCTGGATTGCGGCTCAGTGTATTGGCACCAGCCTGAGGACCCAAAGGTCACTGGTTTGATGCCCAGTCAGGGCACATAACCAGGTTGCAAGCCATGTCCCCAGCCAAGTCTCCAGCTGGAGGCAGGTGATAGGCAACCACATGTTGATGTTTCTCTCCGTTTCTTCTTCCCTCCCTGCCCTTCTCTCAGAAAATAATGAATAAAATATTTTAAAAGTAAAATAAAATCCAGTATGTACTTTAAATATTTGATGAAATATGTATATGTGTAAATGCATTTCTGCATGTTTTTGATACAATTTGTATTACTTTAAAAAGGAATTCTTTAAACAAATGAATTACCATAAGCATTTTGAAATAATGAAAAGAAAACTTTGTATTAATCATTTGAGAGGCTGACAGAAGGCACCAATTAAATGGTGAATTGTCTGGAGGTGAAAAAAAAAAAAAGTATTACACATTGGTGGTTACAGAATAGAAAGGGGGAAGTTAAGAATAATAAAGGAAATGGAGAAGCCAAAGAACTTAAATGCGTGACACATGGACATGAACTAAAGGGGGCATTGCTGGAGGTAATGGAGGGTACTGGGTGGAAGGGGTAAAGGGTGAAAAAACTGGGACAACTGTAATAGCAAAATCAGTAATATTTTTTAAAAGATTAATAAAAACATGGATTCCCAGCCAGGGCAACCTAACTAGGTTGCAAGCCAGGTCTAAAACCAGACCCCTAGCTGGAGGCAGGTGAAAGACAACCATACATTGATGTTTCTCTCCCTCTCTTCCTCTCTCCCTTCCCCTCCCTCTGGAAAATAATAAATAAAATCTTTAAAAAAAAGATTAATATGAGGTTGCAAGCCAGGTCTCCAGACAGGTCCATAGCTGGGGGCAGGTGTAAAAGGCAACCGTACATTGATTTCTGTCTCTGTCTCTCTCTGCCTCTCTCCCTTCCCCACTCTCTAAAAATAATAAATAAAATATTAAAAAAAAGATTAATAAAAACAAAAATACAAATTATTAAAATTTACATGATGCAGAAAAGCAGTACTAAAAGAAGTTTAGTGTGATAAATGCTTACATTAAAAAAGGAAAAAGATTTCAAAGAAAAGTTGAACTTTGCACCTCAGGGAATTGGAAAAGAATAACAAGCTCAACTCCAAGTATAGGAAGGAAATAATAATTAGGCAGCAATAAATCAAATGAGAATAGAAAAACTATAGGAAAAGCAAAACAAGTGTTGTCTTTGAAAAAATAAACAAAATTGACAAACCCTTAGCTAGACTAAGGGAATAAGATGTAAATAAAAGCAGAAATGAAAGAAGAGACATTATAACAGGTGCCTCAGAATTGAAAAAAATCATAAGGTGCCATTAGGCAATCATAAGGTGAAAACATATTGGATAACCTAGAAGTGTTGGAGGAAAATGAGCAGACAGAAGGAAACAAAGGCAGGATCCTCACCACTGCAATCTAATAAAGAACTTGATATAGCAAGCTAGAAGCAGAGGGAGACATTTCTCACCTGATGACCCAGTAATTCTGAGCCTGGTCCGATAAGACCTCCAGGTATTCTGAACAACACAAGTAAACCGTGATAGTGTAGGGTGCAGGGAGCCCTTAAAAGTCTGTGTATACCATCCCCACTAGCTGGGAAAAGGAAAACCTTGAGGCTGTGCTTTTATCCCAAGGCCTGGCTGGGGAAAGAGTTTGAAAGTTTTATTTGGCCAGAGACCAGGAAGACAGGAAGTTTTCAGCAGCTAAGAGAAGAAAGGCAGGGCATTTTAATTAAGGGGAGGGAGGTGAAGAAACTCTCTGTTGATGGCTTTGGGGGAGTTGGCTTCCTATGAGAGGGGAGTTAGCAGGCAGGTTCTCAAGGGCAGACTAGATATCTTTGAAGAACACAGGCCTCTGTCAGCAGACCAAGACATCTTTGAAGGACGCAGCTGTTTACTATCATCAGCAGTTACTGAGGAGGCAGCAGATTCAATGAGGGTTGTTAAAGTGATACTGGGATTTCCAGAACTCAGGTCTTGGGCCTAAGAGAGGTGTGTTGCCCTTTCAGTGCCATGCACAAGAGAAACATGGAACAGAAGCTTCAGCATAAGGACACATTGGATGACGTTGAGATTTGTAACAAGATGGAGAAGGGTGACGACTCCACACCAACAGCCAAGGCTGCTGCCTCAGCCTAGCCTGCTGAAGAGACAGGTGAGGAAAGTGAGGCCTGACACCACCACGGAGTGAACCCCCATCCTCAACTTTCTGCAAACTGTATTTGGAAATGTTGTCTCAGCATTGCTGAAGAAGTAAATGATTTTCCTGCTATTCATTCATAAGCAACTCTAGCCATGAGGTAAGGAACTAAAATGTAAAGAGCTAAGTATGTATATACAAACAACGGGGCTGTGAGATTTCAGCTTTGAAGGAGGGTTCAGATGGCTGAAACTGAGCAGGTGCTTCTGACTTTCCAGGAGTGCCAGGCCCTGTGGCTTCCTTGGGAAGCTCTGCAGCACCCCCCGACTCCCCACCTGTTGTGACATCCATCCCCATCACACGCTTCCTGGCCCCTCAGAGGAATTTCTCCGTCAGTGCATGGCTGGACCTTCCTCTGGGTCAGCCGAAGAGGTAGCCTTGGAGTTAGTCTTGTCCCCAGAGCCTCTGGAACACTGTGGCTCCAGAGGTAACCACCTTTGCCACTTTGAGCAGGCTGATGTCACCCCTGTATGTAAGTCTTGGACACAGAGCCTCCTTTGTTCCAATGTGTGTATAAGACAGCCCTTGCTATAAGCTCAGCATTACTGTTGTGGGAGAGCAGAGAAACTGAGTGTGGCAACACCAACAACCTCCAGGGCTCGGCCACATGGAAGTAGGAGAGGGGATGGCAGATGTAGAAACACCCGGACTCCCTGTGGTCCTTAACCTAAGTGCACCTGTGACAAGGGTGGGCCAGCTGAGTGCGAGGATGCGGTCACCCAACTGTCGAGCCACAAGGTCCTTAGTTGGCTGCTGCAATAAAGCATGGAAACCCTCCTAAAGGATCAGCTCAAGTTTTTTATACCCAGGCCAGGGCCCTCCCTGCTATCACCAATTGGTGGTCCCACACCTGAGATCATGGGACCTGACACAGCCACCCATTGTGCAGCCTAATTCCTGCCTCCCTGAGGGGGGAAGGGAAGCCCGGCTGCAACTAGTTGCCCCTCTGCAGGGAACACTTAGTCCCTGATGATTCCCCAAAGAAGTTTCACTCTTCTTCAGTCACTCTTAACCCAGGACTAATAAAGTTTGCCTAAATCAAGGTTCTGACCTGCAGCAGGGGAGGGGTGATTTGCTGTTAAGAGGCACTTGCATTACTCAGCTGCCCATTGTGACACAGCTGCCAATTGTAACAGGGCAGCCAGTGTTGGGTCTTGCTCAGCATGTGGAGCCTGCATCCCACTCATCTGGGTCACTTACAGTGCCCCGCTTGCCTCTGCGGCTTATTGTATCTCAGTTGTGCCCCTATCATGTCTGAGCTGCACCTCTGGAGCCTCTGGCTCCTCTTCAAGTGGCAGCTGTTGTGGCTGCTGGTCCAGGCCGCTCCAATGAGGCGTGTAGCCCTGGACCCTTCCCTGCTGACCTCCGTTCCCACCAGGCCCACTGAGCTGCCGGGTCAGGAATTAGACATGCAAAACATATATGATGACTTGGAGTCTCCTCTTTATGTTACAGAAGCCTCAGCTCTGACTATGGAATTCCCAGGGGAAATGGAATCATCTGCAACTAAGGAGGAGGTCTCAACAGAAACAGCTAATGACGTGCTCAAACGTT
>PVIW01016611.1:0-16189 GCA_004026585.1 Noctilio leporinus | reverse complement strand
AGAATTCTTACTGAAAGTGGACAATGCAACAATGTGCAACAAGGATGGACACTGAAGCCCAAAGCCAAATTGGCGAGAAGAGGGTTAGAGGAGCCTCATTGAGGTTTGGTCAAGCAGACAGTCATTGTCTGAACCACCTGAGTTAGTATCTTTAGGGACTTTGAAAATATCTAACCAGGAGTTTATGGGCACAATGAGATATTCATTAAGTACTGACTGTTTTGTTCCTTTTTTCTTTGATGTTTTAATACTTCATATGTTTACTTCAAATTAAATGCATTCTGATTATAACTCATAACTGACAGGCAAACTGGAAGAGAAGTCCCTATTATCTGTGTCAATGAATATGGAAAGTAAGTTGTTATGGTAAGCTTATATTTTTTAAATATGGCCAAGTTAAAAACATTGATTTTGGCTATGTCTAATTGTAAAAGAAGCATTCCGTATAAAATTTTGTGTATTTGTATAAAATGGTAAAAGTACAGGAACATAAAACGGAAATGTTAATTTCATGCTTATTACCTTCCCATCCAAAGTGGGTGAGGACCCGTTTCCCCACATGCTTACCAGCAATTGGTCTGTTTCACTTCCATTCTGTGTCCTTTTATAATAGTTGTCCTGCCAGCGGGAGGTCATTTCCTACTGGGCTCCAGTTCTGAGCTCCTGATGACTAGGGCTCTGCTATGCGCCTGTTGAAAGTGCTGTTCATCTCTAAGTTAGTGTTGCCATTTTCTTCATTTGCTTCTTTCGTTTAGTTTCCTTCACTCACTTACACTTACATTTATGGTCCTGGAAGCTGCCTACCTCTTTCTATTAGCATCTAACAATTAACCTGTTTTACTTTAAGTATGTTTTATTGATTATGTAATTAAATTCCCCTTAATTTTTCTCCTTTACCCCATTGCCTGTTATCCCCTTTCCCCTCCAGCTATCCCTCCCCACTCCTTCACTTCATTCCAAGAGTCATGCATATAAGTTCTTAGGCTAGTCCATTTACTATTCTTAATGTTCCCCTATCTATTTTGTACCTACCATTTATGCTTCTTGATGCTGGAATCATTTCCCCTGTTATTCCTCTTCCACTTCCCATCTGATAATCCTTCATATGATCTCCATAGCTATGCTTCTGTTTCTTAGTCTGATTTTTTTAGTTCCATTAATTGATAGTTGTGACTATGTTGTCATTTTATTGTTCATAGTTTTGATCTTTTTCTTAATTGTGTCCCTTTAATATTTTATATAAGAATAAATGGCTTGGTGATGATGAATCCCTTTAGTGTTTTTTTGTTTGTTTGTTTTGTTTTGTTTTGTTTTTTGGTCTGGAACATAATTTATCTGCATTTCCAGTCAAAATGAGAGCCTTGCTGATTAAAGGAATCTTGGTAGTAGGCCCATCTTTTCATCACTTTGTATATTTCTTTCCAGTCCCTTGTTGCCTGCAAGGTTTCCTTTGAGAAATCAGCTACCAGTCTTATAGGAACTTCTCTGTAGGTAACTTCCTCTTTTTCCTACTTGCTTTTAAGATTTTCCCTTTATCTTTATCCTTTAGCATTCTAATTATGATGTGTCTTGGTGTGGTCTTTTTGGGTCTAGCTTGTTAAGAATTCTCTGTGCTTCCTGGATTTCTATGTTTATTTTCTTCACCAAATAACAGAAGTTTACCTTCATGATTTTTTTTTTCAACTAAGTTTTCAATTTCTGTTCTTCCTCTACTTCTTTTGACACAATTATGATTCAGAGTCAAGTGTTCCCAGAGGTTCTTATGCCTCTCTTTCTTGTTTTAATTCCATTTTCTTCATTTTATATTGGTTGACTATTCCTTATGTTCCAATTTGTTGATTTGAAACCTGGCTTCCTTCCCTCCCCTATTGTTTTAGTGTGGATTTTTCTTCATTTCACTTAATATAGCCTCAACCTTTTCTCCTTTGCATTTGTGTATTCAATAATTTATGTAAGCATTGTTATCAACACTGTTTGACCTTTGCATCTATTAGGTTAGCTATCTCCTTCCTCCTCAGTTAGCCCTCTCTCTTTAGTCTTGAGTTTCTTCCTCTTTTTTGCCATGCTTCTTTGTCTCCTCAACTTGACAGCCTCCTGTGTTTGCCTCTGTGTATTAGGTACAACTATCATACCTGTTCTATTCATTAGTGTTGGGTAACTAGTTTCATAGCCTTGTGGCACTATACATGGAGGATGACTCAGAAAGAGAACAGACACTTGAACAGCACTAGCCCCTTTTCTAGTTACTTAACCCACTACCTATATGTAATCCACGCCCCCCATCTAGATATTTCCCTGAGGATGGTTCCTAGAGTAGGTGGGTCTGTGGAAGTTCTAGGGCTATGGGGGGCTTCTAAACAAACAGACTCTCCTGAGCATTGACAGTTTCTTCTGCTGCTCCAACCCCCTCTGGTTTATACCGATAGCAACAATGCAAATTTATATTCCCAATGCTGGGATTGTGAGCTTTTGATCTGGTCTTGGACTAGCATCTATTCACATGTGTATCTCCTGGGTTTTATAATGTGTGACTGCTTATTTGGCTAACCACCTGCAGCCACAGCCTGGCCACCACCACCACACCATGTCCTCTCTGCCTGGCTCACTGTCCCCATCACTCCTGCCTGATTGGATGAGCATTACTTCTTTATACTTAGTTTTTTTGACTTCCATGATGTTTGATTTTTCTGGTAGTTCTGATTACATTTTACCTTGAGATAAATGTAATCTTTCTTATGGTTGTGCAAAGAGATGAAGTGTGTCTCCCTATGTGTCCATCTTGCGAG
Source organism: Noctilio leporinus (assembly GCA_004026585.1). NCBI lineage: Eukaryota > Metazoa > Chordata > Mammalia > Chiroptera > Noctilionidae > Noctilio > Noctilio leporinus. Next base: position 13,403 of record PVIW01016611.1, on the reverse strand, counting down.
AAGTTTGCATCTTGTTTTTTTCACTTTTTGCATATTTATTGTGTATTCATGATACTATTCCTTTACCAAATATGCATTTTAAATGCATATTCTCTGATTGTGTAGCCTGTCTTTAAACCCATCATCAGGGTTGTTATTCTTTCAGTTATTATGACATATGCCCTAGGCCCTACTGCAGGTGAGACCTTTGAAATGGGTGAGTTTGGCAAACTGCTAACCACAAGACACTTCTTACTAATCACACATATATTTTGTTTTCATAGGTGACTGGGTGGTTCAAATGGCTCCAGAGTACATTGTTAGGCAAGCCCATAAATGGCCTCAGCAGATGATTGTTCATAAACAGGCCAGAGGGCTGGCCATTTCCCAGTGTTCCCCGTGGCCACAGCTCAGATATAGAGTCTATGTCTGTGATCCCAGCATTATAGAATAAACCTACAGGAGGATTGAGAGATGAATCCACATTTGGAACCACTTTAATTGGAACAGTGATAAGTAGGAAGTGTCATGAGCTAAGAATTGTATTTAACAAGCTAAAGAATGTCAGGGAAAATTGCCCTGGCTGGTAGCACAGTGGATAAGGAGCCAGCCTGCAAACCCAAAAGTTGCAGGTTCGATTCCCCAGCCGGTGCACATAACAAGGTTGCAAACTAGGTCTCCAGTCAGTTCTGTGGCTGGAGGCAGGTGAAAAGCAACCATACATTGATGTCTGTCTCCCTCTCTGCCTCTCTCTCTTCCCCTCTTTCTAAAACTAATAAATAAAATCTTTTAAAAAAGTTAAAAAAAAAAGAATATCAGTGAAAATATGTTTCCAATTAGTATAATTCTTAATACACATTTGATAGGAGGATTTGTGTTTTGATAAATTTTCTCAGACTCTAACACCATCAGACAATTTGCTGGTTCTATTAAGGATCTGCCATAAAAAGATAAATCTCAAGTGAACCAGAGCTGTTTCCATCTTTGCCATGAGTTTCATTCTGTGCTACCTCTTCAGAGCTTCTGTCTTAGTGACCACTTTCAACTTTTACAATAATGTCTCCTGTTAGCTTTTACAGAAAATGATTATCTGTATCTTTATCATAAACTTTCCACAGTTCCTTCAATTTGAGTATATTTAATGTTATATTTTCTAAGAATATAAGCTATTGGTTTGGCTGAAAAAGTTCATTCATTATTTAAGTAAAAATAAAACACATTTTCATTTTCACCAATAACTTAACTGAACAATTAATTAATTGTTTATTCCAACACTTTCTGCCATTTTTCAGGATAGTTCATAATTCCATTTCCCCCAAACATTTATGTTTGTGCTAAGAACTGTTCCAGCTGTCTTTTGCAGTCTTCTATGTACTTGAAACATTTTTTCTATTAATAAACCTTTGTGGAGACTAAAATAAATGGAAATATAAAAATGCAAGACCTGGCAAATTGGCCAATGAATGAAGGCTTTCCAGCTAAGCTTTAACAATTTTTGACTGGTCTTCAAAGAAACAGGCATCATTGCATTGTTCTGATGGAAGACAGCATGTTTTCTGTTGACTAATTTGGTATACTTTTCATCAAGTGCTACTTTCAGTTGGTCTAATGTGGATCAGTACTTGTCGCAAGTAATGTGTTTTCCAAAAGGAGCTCATAATAGTGGATCCCTTTCAACCCAGTCATAAATACAACATCACCTTCTTTACATGAAGATTGGGCTTTAGTGTGGTTGGTGGTGGATCAATTAATTTGCCCCACAGTCTCATCCATTATGCATTATTGTAAAGTATCCATTTGTCATTATTTATCACAATTTGTTATTTTAAAAATAACTTTTTTAGTACATTTAAGTAATCACATGTGTAAAGTTTTTCTTACTTATGTGGAATCCCACAAAGTGATTAAAATAATGAAGAAGATGCAAATAATTTTCAACCCTTAATTTGGATATTTTCAGTATGTCAAATGTCTCCCATATGGTATAAAGTTTATTTTTCTCAATGAAAGTCTGTTTGATCACAATCAACTTCCATTGGTCTACCCAACTGTGGAAAATCATCCAATGAGAGATGTCTAAGATGAAATTTCAGAAACCACATTTGACACATATGATCACTCACAGCACATTCTCCATACACTGCACAGTTTTTCTGTGTGCTTCAGTTGCATTTTTATTTTTCTTGAAATAATAAGGTATTGTATGCTAATTTTTAGTTATTATCTTGCATCATCAATATTAAAATGGCTACATCAATTTTCACAAATTTTGATAAGGTTTTTAAAAGTACAGTGATATGATAGCTATCATAATGCAATCTAACAAAATTGTTTCCATTGAAGTCAAAGTCAATTAAACACAACTACAGCTATCCCATAGAAAAATATAAACAAGCTTTTTTTGGGAACACTGATGTAACTAAGTAATTATCATCTTAAGTATCAGTAAATCAGTAAATATATTTATGCATAGGATATCCAAAAGTTCATAAGAACCTATGCACACCTATGTTCATAGTGGCACTATTTACAATAGCCCAGTGCTGGAAACAGCCTAAGTGCCCATCAGTGGATGATTGGATCAAAAAACTTTGGTACATTTACACAATGGAATTCTGTATAGCAGAAAGAAAGAAGGAACTTGTACCCTTTGCAACAACATGGATGGAACTGGAGAGTATTATGCTTAGTGAAATAAGCCAGTCAGTGAAGGACAAATATCATATGATCTTACCCATTATGGTACAATAATGAGCAAAACTAACAACAAACAAAACAGAACCAAGTATATGAATACAAGGAATAGGCCTTCAGTGGTCAGGGAGAAAGGGGTTCGGGGGAGGGGGGAGGCAGAGGCAAGAAAGGGGAGCAGCTTAGACAAGAACCTAGTATAATGGAACCATGGACATGGACAATAGGTGGGATTGACTTTGGGGGGAATGGGTGGGTGGGGAGGGGGACAGAGAGGAGCAAAAAAGGGATGGATATAATACAGCAACAATAACTTTTTTTAAAAAAAAACATTTTTGTATACCAATAATGAAACATCAGAAATAGAAATGAGAAAACATATCCTATTTATCATAGCAACAAGAAAAATAAAGTATCTATGAATAAACTTAACTAAGGAGGTAAAATACCTGTACTCTGAAAACTACAGAACAATGAAGAAAGAAATCAAGGAAGCATTAACATTATTAAAATGTCCATACTACCCAAAACAATGTATAGATTCAATGCAATCCCAATTAAAATACCAATGACAGACTTCACAGAAATAGAAAAAAATACTTCAAAAATTTATATGGAGCTAAAAATGTCCATGAATTGCCACAGTAATCTTAAGAAAGAAGAACAAAGTAGGAGGAATCACAATATCGGACTTCAAACAATACTTGAAGGCTACTGTCATCAAAACTATCTGGTACTGGCATAAGAATAGACATACAGTTCAATGGAACAAAATAGAGGGCCCAGAAATTAACCCTGAACTCTATGGTCAACAAATATTCAACAAGAGGGAAGGAACTTAATATGGAGTAAAACAGGCTCTTAAACAAATGGTGTTGGGAGAGCTGGGCAGCAACATGCAATAAATAAATAAATAAATAAAACTAGACCACCAAATTACACCATACACCAGAATAAACTCAACATGGATGAAGGATTTAAACTTACACAGTGCCACCATAAAGGTCCTAGAGAAAAATATAGGCAGTAAACTTGGTGACATCCTACAACAAAATATGTTTATTGATACTTCACCAAGGTCAAGGGAAATCAAATAACAAATCAACAAATTGGACTATATCAAATTGAAAAGTTTCTGTTCAGCTAAAGAAAACATCAGCAAAATTCAAAGAGAACCAACTGTATGGGGAAACATAATTGCCAATGATACCTCACACAAGGGTTTGATCTCCAAAATAAATAAAGAGCTAATGTGACAACACCAGGGAGACAGACAGCCCAATTACAAAATGGGCAAAGGACCTGAACAAACAACACACTGAGGAAGATATACTAAGGGCCCAGAGGCATATGAAAGAATGCTCAACATCACTAGTCATCAGAGAGATGCAAGTTAGAACCACAAAAAGATACCACCTCACACCTGTCAGAATGGCAATCATCAGCAAGTCAACAAACAGCACGTGTTGGCGAGGATGTGGAGCAAAAGGAACCTTGGTGCACTCTTGGTGGGAATGCAAGGTGGTGCAGCCACTATGGAAAACAGTATGGTGTTTCCTCAAAAAACTAAAAATGAAACTGCCTTTTGATCCAGCAATTCCACTATTTGGACTATACCCAAAGAATCCTGAAACACCAATTCAGAATTACCTATGTACATATGTATTCATAGCAGCACTATTTATAATAGCCAAGTGCTGGAAACAACCTAAGTGCCCATCAATGGATGATTGGATCAAAAAACTTTGGTACATTTACACAATGGAATACTACACAGCAGAAAGAAAGAAGGAACTCCTATCCTTTGCAATAACATGGATGGAACTGGAGAGTATTATGCTTAGTGAAATAAGCCAGTCAGTGAAGGACAAATACCATATGATCTCACCCATTACAGGACAATAATGAACAAAACTAACAACAAGCAAAACAGAACCAAATATATGAATACAGTGAATAGGCCTTCAGTGGTCAGGGGGAAGGGGGTTGGGGCGAGGGGCTAGGAAGAGACCAGGAAGGGGACCGGTTTAGACAAGAACCTAATATAAAGGAGCCATGGACATGGACAAAGGTGAGATTGACTTTGGAGGGGGGAATGGGTGAGTGGGGAGGGGGACATAGAGGAGCAAATTGGGATGAATGTAATACAACAACAATAAAATTTAATTTCAAAGTAAATAAATAAATAAAAGTTTTATCCAAATTCTGAAGTAGTCAAATTAGCTGTATATAACATTCATGGTATTCCTCAATGCTTTTTTGTTTGTTTGTTTTTGTGGTGTTAATTCCACTTTCTCTTTTTTTCTGATTTTATTTTATCTGTGTTTTCTCCTTTTAATGTGTGTCTTACTACAGGCTTTTCAAAATTAACTTTTCAAAGAACTAGACATTAGTTTTATTTGCCCTTTCAATTGTTTTTATACATTTATTATGGCACTAATCTCCGTTTTACTTTAACTTTTTGTTTCTCTACTTTTTCTTCTAATTTATGTGGAAATAAATTCAAATGGTTTTATTGATTTTTTTCCTGCTGTTTAGGTAGGACTGGGTTGTTATAAAGTTTCCTCGTATAACAGCTTTTGCTGACTAGAAGGAAGGATCACAGGACCATATGCAAATGGGAGTTATTTTTGTGTCCAGAAGAAAATCCTCATGTTTTTATAAAACTTCAATTCAATTCAATTTGGAAGCATTAGCTCATTGGTAAGGAAGGCTGGGCAGAATCCTGGATCTGTTCCATGTATGTCTTAAGCTGTGGCCTCTTCCATTCTTTCTCAACTGCAGGTGCTGTGCCTACTCTGGTGCCTGTCACCATCACCATCACCATCACCATCATCATTTTGTTCCATAAAGAGGACATGCAGCCAGACCCTGTAATGCCAAGTTCAAGAATCACTTGTACAAAACCTGATGAGATTGCATGGCAGGAAACCCTATTTCTTTTTCTCGGTTTATTCAAACTCCATTAAGTGTTTTTGCTACTCTTTGTTTTTTTCCTTTGCCAGTATTTTCTTTTTTTTTTTTCCTTTTCTTTTCTTTTTTTTTTAAATTTTATTGTTGTTGTATTACATCCATCCCCTTTTTGCTCCCCTCTGTCCCCCTCCCCACCCACCTATTCCCCCCAAAGTCAATCCCACCTGTTGTCCATGTCCATGGTTCCTTTATACTAGGTTCTTGTCTAAGCTGCTCCCCTTCTTTGCCTCTGCCTCCCCCTCTCCCCAACCCCATTCCCCCTGACCACTAAAGGCCTATTCCTTGTATTCATATACTTGGTTCTGTTCCTCTTATTGTTAGTTTTGCTCATTATTGTCCCGTAATGGGTGAGATCATTTTGCTACTCTTATAGAGGATATGAAGAGCTAAGATGGTATGTAGTTCCAGGTTTAAAATTTAAGAATTGCTAGGGATAGATAAGTAGTCATTTAAAAATATTTTATTTATTATTTTTCATAGAGAGGGGGAGGGGAGAGAGGCAGAGACGGAGAGAAACATCAATGTATGGTTGCCTTTCACCTACCTCCAGCTACAGACCTGGCTGGAGACCTGGATTGCAACCCGGTTATGTTCCCTGGCTGGGAATCGAACCAGCGACCTCTGGGTTCACAGGCCAGCACCTTATCCACTGTGCTACCAGCCAGGGCTATGTAGTCATTTTAATGTAGAAAAGTTACCTTCTGGTGTTCTCATTATTTTTAAATATTTTATTTTATTATTTTTAGAAAGAGAAGAGAGAGAGGCAGAGAGGGAGAGAGATATCAATGTATGGTTGCTTTTCACCTGCCTCCAGCCACAGACCTGACTGGAGACCTGGCTTGCAACCTACTTGTGTTGCCCTGGATGGGAATCAAACCTTTGGGTTCACAGGCTGGTGCCTTATCCACTGTGCTACCAGCCAGGGCCTTGGTGTTCTCATTTGAAATATTGGATTAAAAATAAGTTGACTCAAAATGTCCTTCTGATATTTAAATATGGATTAAAATCTTTAAAGAGCAGTAATTTTTATTATTGATAGTCTATTTTAGCAAATTAATAACTAATGATCTTAACTGTCACATTAAACACTTTTATATAATTTGTATTTTATCAACAATTTACTATGTTAACTGCTGTGTAAGTTTCAGTGCCAAAACACCTAGCATGTGACTTTTAATATAATAAGTTTTAATTTGTATTTCTGTGTTGATTAATGACACTGAGCATCTTTTCATATGTTAACCATGTATGTCCTCTTTGGAGAATTACTCCCATTCAGGTTCTTTGTCTTTATTTTTAAATTGGATTGCTTCTTTTCTGGTGTTCAATTTTTTATGTTCTTTATAAATTTTGGAGGTTAAACCTTAATTATATGTATTGGCAAATTTCATTAATTTTCATTTTCCCACCACTGTGATATGATCATGTCCAATTTACATACTCAGCTCATTGATACCCAGTCCCTGGGGAATAGGGGATAAAGTATGAGGGAGGGTAAACCTGGGGACCTATCCTCCTCACCCAAAGTCATCCCATTCTTCTGAGAGACTCTAAGTTATTTCTCATCAAAGTCTTTGATGATCTCTTATGCATCTGCATATTCCCATTCCTTTGCTGGGTTCTCTACCCAGAAACAATGAGAATACGGGCACACACCTGCCATCTGTCCATAATATGTTCTATACCCGGATGCCCTACAGGGAAGTGATCCCAGGTACAGAATACGTGAGGTTCAGGAGCACAACACAGTGATGGGGAAAAGTTATGCCAACACCCCCAAATGGGGTCCTAATACCTTGTCACTTCTTTACACCCAAAGCCACATTAACAATGACTTTATACCCTCTGTCCACTCTGTCATGTTCCATTAGAGGCCATGTCATGTAGGAGGAAGCAGGTGGGAGCTGGTTATCTATTGTTGTCCCAGGGAAGACTCACCTCATTTAGGGTGTACAGTCCCTGGCCACAAATTTTTTTCTAGGTTCTCTGGGAATCAGAAAAACAGCTGGTGTCTCCTGGAAGGATTGCACAGGCTTCAGAGAATGCTTTCAGATACATGAGGTCAGGAAGGTTCCCTGGTCAGGCCTCCACCACCAGAGAGCCTGAGATTTTCCATGTCCCTCTTCACTGCCATGGTCACAATGTGCCACAGGGATATATGAGGTGGATGCCAAGTCATGGGCTGTGTGCTGAGGCAGGATCCCAGCTGTGCTAGAGACCAGACCAGTCCTTTGGGCAGGAGGCGAGAGGCCCAGTCAGCCTGAGATCCAGATTGGTCCTGCTGTGGTTTGCACCTGTTTTTGGTGTCACCTGGTGCCCCTTTTTATGTTCCCTCCTTCCAGAGTAGTGACAGAGGTGATGTGGCAGAAGTGCAGGCAGGAGATGACCAGCAGGCCCTCAGCACTGGCACAATCAGGCAGGTGGTGCTGGGGGTATCAGTTTTGGTGCCCCTGGAGACTGCACCTGCAGGCCTCTTGAGGGACTTGCTGGTGCAGGTTTTAGGGCTGCCTGGACTGGCGGACCAGCCCTCACTGGCACTGCCCTTTCACTCCACCAATGGAAAAAGGCCACTGCAGGGATGGGAGCAGAGAAGTGGGTGTCTGGTTACTCTCAGGGGTGACAACTATCATGGGTGTTTTGGGGTGGCCGGATAGGGTGCCATGGACCAGCCTGTGGTTGATCCTTGGCTCTGTCCATTTTCCCTTGGAAGAAACATTTTTCCTAATTCCTTACCATGAAATGAAAGTGACAGGACCCCTGTGTTCCAGCAGGTGCCTGGTGAAGTCTACCTGGCCAGGACAGGTGTCTGTCAGGGTCCTGGTAACCAGGGGAGAATTTCTTGCCATTTTCTGTCATGTTCCAGAGGTAGGGACCTACACCGGTTCTGCATGAAAGCCCACGGAGGGTGAGGCAGGTTGGGATGCATCAACACCTGTGTTCCAGCTGTTGGACTTTATTGAAGATCTTTTTTCTTGAACACCTGATATGACTTCAGGGTGTTCAGTGAGCAGTCCTGTGGGTGAGGCAGGCTGGGCACTGTTCCTGTTTTGCCTTTCATCTGTTTCACTTCTACCTCTCCCAATAAATGTCCCAATTGTCCAGCAGTCTGTTGCCCACAATGGGGTGTCTAGTGCCTGCCACCCATTGACTATGATGTCACAAGGAGGAAGGCTGTGACTGCCTGGATGACAGGTGCCCAGCATTCAGGTTGACCAGTTAGCTACACCTGGATTACTACTTGTGGCCACAGCATCTAGGTTGATTACATAACCTGTCAGTCCCATACTTGCTAACTAGCTTCTTGCATGTTGGTAGGCCATGCTTCCTTGAGGTGGAGGGGAAAGGAAGATAGAGGCCTCCTACAGGGTTGGGTACAAGGAGCATTGCTAAAAAATTTAATTTTTTTTTTTTTCCTAAGTACATTTGGTGTACAACAGCCTATTTCTTTCAGGTGTACAATACAGTGATTTGATATTTACCTTACTTACAATGAAATCACCCCACAAAGGCTGTTCCATTCTTTTCACTATGCAAACTTATGGCAGTTATAAATTTATACCTCTCTTTATAAAAAATAAAAGGTGTAAACACATTAACATGTATCATGTCAACATCATTACAATATTATGTTTCTATTACTGTTTATCATTAAGGATGTTTGGCATGAACATCAGCAACTATAAACAAGGCAACCCAGGTCAAAATTCTCTGCCCACAGAGAGCACCCACTTGACCCCAAATGAGCAGAGAGGGGTGTGCATTTTTTCAAGGTAACTTCTAAATTGGCCTGAGGACCACTCACCCTGGAAGGGAGCACCAAGTGACATTTCCAAGTTCAACAAATGGCACTGCAGTGGCACTGTAGAAGTATAGTTATTCCTTGACATGGTAAACATCCCAGTCCCAGGGTCAATGGAAGGAATGACAGAGAGGAAGGAGGAGAGAGGAAGAGAGAGAATAAATTTTCCAAAGCCCACTTCTGCCATCCTATGAGAGGAGGCCTAGCTGCAGAGCAGCTGGCCACATGTTCTACTTGGAGGGCTCAGTATGGAGCCAGAAATCAGTCTGCACCTGACTGGATGCCACTATTTTTATAACCTGCAAAGAAAGAAGGTCAACCACATGGCTGGACTGAGAATGGCATGAAATGTGGAGGGTTGAGAGTGAGGCTAGCAGGGAAAGGGCATAGAGAATGACAGGAGATGGGGGTGGGCCATTTGCAGTAGTGAGTGGAAGGCACTTTAGAGGTTCATGCTAGGGAGTCATAACAGCAGTTGTCATTGTTTTCACTTATATACCATTTATAAATAATGCATAGAAGTATCTTAACTATAAGTTTCTTTCATATACATGAAAAAAATTGGGCACATCACTTTTAGAATATTAATGCCCACAACCTACAGAAAATAAAAGACATAATTACTTCCTACTGTTCTTCCTGTCTTTGATTTTCATTTCTGCCAAATGGTAGCAGTGGTGATGTGGCAGCTGATCCACGTTATACTACACCCAGATTTTCTGCTGTGTTCCAAGTAGAGAAAACAGACAAAAAATGACAACAAAACATTCAGAATAATACCCATGTCCAGTATCATTAATTAAGCAACTCCTTTGGTGTTCTCTTTTTTTCACTTTCTTCTCCTTCCTTCCCACCCCAACTCAACCCACCCCACCTAATTTCACACACCATCATCACCACCACCGCTATCATCAAAATCCTCTCCCCAAGCTGCCAACACCAGACCACCTACCTGCTCTCCCTCTAGGGTTTCACAATTCCGGCTGCTTCGTAGGAATGGAATCGTACTCTGTCATCTATGATGTCTGTGCTCACATCGCATAGCACAAGGTTATTCAGACTAATATACATTTGTGGAAGTATCAGTGCTTTGTTCCTTTGTATGGCTTACAAATATTCATCAAAGGCCTGTCACAGAAAATAAATAGTTGATGGATTTTTCCAAATGCTACCAAATTGAAGTCCTTTCTCTATTTTTGAAAAGAAAAAACAACCTAGTTAGAAAAATAAGAAGAGAGAGATATTTCAGTAGGATGCCGATATCCTCATACACTAGATTCAAAAAAGCTCTTAAGCCTGGATGAACCACAATCCCTTTAAGCCCTGAGACTTGCTCTAACCCTGACAAAGATGGAAATAATCTGGTGAAAGCCATTCAGGCACCTTTAATAAACACATGGGAGAAATGCATTTCATCAAGATTCTGAATTAGAAATAGCAGCCAAGCCACAGAAATTAACTTTCTGTAGCATATGGTCATTAACAGACAAATAAGAACTTTGGAGACTGTCCCTATATTGAATTAAAGTATTTAACTAGGGAAAAAGGCATATTTTTAATTAGGTGATGTAGAAGAGATAAAGGAGATGTAATTAAAACATCAATTATAAGGAAAGAACAAGGCAATAGAGGGAATGGGGAGTGTGTGGCTGGCTGACATTCCAATTAAACAATGTTAAGTTCACTTATTTTTATTTAAAAATATATTATTTAGTTATTTTAAGACAGAGGGAAAGAGAGAAAGAGAGGGAGAGAAACATAGATCTGAGAAAAAAATAATTTATTTGCCTCTTGTATATATCCAGTATGGGGTATAAAACCACAACACAGGCTTATGTCCTCATTGGGATTCAAACCCTTGACATTTCACTTTGCATGATGACACCCTGCCAAATGAGCCACAAAAATCTAATGGATCCATTTCTAACTAAATGTTTACTATGGCTCTAATCTGCTCTGAGTTAATAAGAACCAGTTAAGGTTAAATACTTTACTTCTGAGATACTTCTTTACAGTTATTTTCCTCTGCCTGGAACTATGGGTAAGAGAAGAAAAATCTGAAATCTTTATCTTTTTTCATATGTTCATGTCTTTCTGTTTTTTGTCTAGATTAGGGTTTGAACTGAAGGTCTCAGCACTCAGAGAAGAGCAGAAGTGGAACTCAAAGTGTCTTGGAGCCAGTCCCTGATGCTAATGGCACCTCACTTCAACCAAAGCCACCAGTTGATTCTCATCAACTCTCATTGTGTTTCTCACTTTTATTTCCACCATAACAAACAAGCTGTATAGGAGATACAACTTTTAAAATCTTGTCACCTACTCACAGGTTTTTCTTTGACACCAGCACAGAACACCACATACTTGCACACAAGTAGCAGACAGACACAGCAGTCCTGATGTGGCAAGACTCTTCCTGCAGTGGTGATACAAGGGCATCCAGATTGTCAGTATGAAGACTGGGGAATGGACAATTCTGCTGTCCTTCACCCCTGGGATATTATGCAGAAACTGTAAGGATCCTGAAAGAAGCATTTCCAAATGAACAGAGATGGTAAAATCTTCAACAAAATATTAGCAAACTGAATACAGCAATGTATCAAAAATATTATACATCAAAATCAAGTGTGATTTATTCCAGAAATGCAATGTTGGTGCAACAGTTGGAAATCAATAAATGTGATTCACCATATAAACAAAATTAAGGCTAAAAGCCACATGATTATATAAATAAATGTAGAAAAAATATTTTAATAAAATCCAGCACTCATTTATGATAAAAATATCTCATCAAAGTGGGAAAAGAGGGATCACACATCAACATAATAAAGAGTATATACGACAAACCCACATCCAACATCATACTCACAAAGCAAAAACTACAAGTGTTTCCCTTAAGTTTAGGAGGAGGAAAAGGATGTCCACTTTAACCTCTCACTCAACATAGTACTGAAATTCCTTGTTACAGTGATCAGAGAAGGAGAAGATTTAAAAAATCATCAAAATTGATAAGTAGTAAAACTGTTTTTTTTGCAGATGACATTATACTCTACTTAGAGAACCCTAAATTATGCACCAATTAACTACTAGAATTAATAAATGAATTCAGCAAAATGACAGGATATAAAAGTAACATTCAGAAATCAGTTCCATTTTTTAAAAATATTTTTATTTATTATTTTTAGAGAGAAGGGCAGGGAGGGAAGAAGAATGGGAGAGAAACACCAATGTATGGTTACCTTTCCCCTGCCTCCTGCTACGAACCTTCCTAGATACCTGGCTTGCAGACTGGTTATGTGCCCTAACTAGAAATGGAACCAGCAACCATTGGGTTCACAAACCAGCACCAATTCACTGAGCCACCAGCCAGAGTCAGTTCCATTATTTTTATGCTTGTAACAAACTAACAGAAAGGGAAATTAACAAAACAATCTCATTCACAGTTGCTTCAAAAAGAGTAAAATAAGCCCTGGCTGGTGGCTCAGTGGTTAGGCACTGACCTGTGAGCCCAAAGGTCACTGGTTCAATTCCCAGTCAGGGCAGGTAACCAGGTTGCAAGCCAGGTCTCCAGCCAGGTCTGTAGCTGGAGGCAGGTGAAAAGCAACTATCCATTGATGTCTCCCTCCCTCTCTCCCTCTCTCTTTTTCCCTCTCTTTAAACATAATAAATAAAAGAAGAAAAAGAAGGAGAAGGAGAAGAAGAAGAAGAAGAAGAAGGAGAGGAAGAAGAAGAAGAAAAGAAGAAGAAGAAGAAGAAGAAGAAGAAGAAGAAGAAGAAGAAGAAGAAGAAGAAGAAGAGAAGGAGGAGGAGGCAGGAGAAGGAGGAGGAGGAGGCAGGAGAAGGAGGAGGAGGAGGAGGAGAAGGAGAGGAAGGAGAGGAAGGAGAGGAAGGAGAGGAAGAAGAGGACGAAGAAGAAGAAGAAGAAGAAGAAGAAGAAGAAGAAGAAGAAGAAGAAGAAGAAGAA
>PVIW01016610.1:0-16191 GCA_004026585.1 Noctilio leporinus | reverse complement strand
GGGGAGGGATGTAATACAACAACAATAAAATTAAAAAAAAAAAAAGAAGGAAAAAAAAGAAAAAACTTGGATACATTTACACAATGGAATTCTATATAGCAGAAAGAAAGAAGAAACTCCTACCCTTTGAAACAACATGGATGGAACTGGAGAGTATTATGCTTAGTGAAATAAGCCAGTCAGTGAAGGACAAATATCATATGATCTCACCCATTATGGGACAATAGTGAGCAAAACTAACAACAAGCAAAACAGAACCAAATATATGAATACAATGAATAGGCCTTCAGTGGTCAGGGGGAAAAGGGTTAGAGGGAGGGCAGAGGCAGAGGCAAGAAAGGAAACAGCTTAGACAAGAACCTAGTATAAAGGAATCATGGACATGGACAATAGGTGGGATTGACTTTGGGGGGAATGGGTGGGTGGGGAGGGGGACAGAGGGGAACAAAAAGGGGATGGATGTAATACAACAACAATAAAATTTTTTAAAAAATTAAAAAATTAAAAATAAATAAATAAATAGAATAAAATAAATAAGAGGTGATTCAGCTTTAGGAAGGAAAACAAAACAGATGATGCCATCATTTATGAGATAGTTTGTAAAATTAACAGACTGTACAAAAAATATAGATTCATGTTTTATAGTGTCTTTTTATTTTTCAAATTAAAGATTCTATATCTTAACAATGATTTAATAGCAAATGCTATAATTACTTATGGTCTTGGAAAAATAAGCACATTTTTTAACCTATCAAGAAGAAAAATAATGAAAGTTAATCTAGGAGACAAAACTAATTCACATTAGTTATCTTTTATCTTAGACTTTGCCATTATTGATTATTGGGTCCACAGTATTTTTGAATCAAGCACTCAATTGCAGTGTCAGGTTTGACATTGAGCCAAGTTTGATCTCATTCTTCCTACTTTTACATGATTACATCCTCAACATGTAATTCATCTATTTTCATATCATAAAAATAGATGATGATTTTGAAATTTGAGTGGGTATATAGTTGTTGACTGACAAGTGGAAGTTGAAATTATAAGTTCTTTTTATAATTCAATGCATTTGTTCAAATTTTGCCATCTGTTTTTTCTGGAAAACCAGGAATAATATTTTGGCTACAATTTGATTCTGCTTGGTCACTCAGCTGGTGCAACATGGGGGTAATTTACAAGATATGATTGTTCATTTATTTACAAATTTTCTTTCTTAGGCATGTGAACATTCCAAAGGCAATAAAACTACTACACATCTGTGTAAACTCTGTCAAATCTAAAATAATTCAAAATGGAACTGTTTCTGGAGCTACTGACTTACGGTAAGATCCAATTATACACCTTTCACTTTTCATAAAAGACTAAGTAAGATTTTAAAAGATTATTGTAACTCCTTTGTAGAATAAGAAGAGGGCAAAAACTTTTTGTTGATTAACAAAAAGTACAATAATAAAAAATTTACTTAAAAATTAAAATGGTTTAACAAGTACTGTGATTAATTCTGATACTTGAAATATACCACATACTTTGTTTATATATTTTAATACTTCTTAAATAGGCTATCAAAATTTGTTCTTAGATTTTTTAAAAGTACATAAAAACAGAACAGTTTATAATTAAATTCTATATTATTTTCTTTAAAAAGCAAGATAAGGCCCTGGCTGGCGGCACAGTGGATAAGGGGCGGCCTGTGAACCCAAAGATTGTTGGTTCGATTCCCAGCAGGGCACAATAACCAGGTTGCAAGCCAGGTCTCCAGCCAGGTCTGTGGCTGGAGGCAGGTGAAAGGCAACCATACATTGATGTATCTCTCCCTCTCTGCCTCTCTCCCTTCCCCTTCTCTAAAAATATAAATAAAATCCTAACAAAAAAAGGCAAAATAATATTATTTGGAATGGTTAAATTAAACAAGGAGCTCTTTAGACTGAGGTACTTTTAATGCCTTAGCAACCTGCATAAACAAACCCAAATATAAGCTTGTATTGGATGGCCAAAAAGTTTGTTTGTTTCTAGTAGTGATTATTTTTTACTTCATTCAAAACAATTTTGTTAGACTGTATTGAGACAGCTGCCATTATCAGTGTGCTTTCCACAAAAACATAAAAATTGGTGGATTTTTGTGTAGCCATTTTTACATTGAAGATGGGAGAAAACAAGCAACATTTTCAGCATATTATGCTTTATTTTTCCAACAAAGATAAAAATGCAACAAAATGTAAAGCAAAAAAAAAAAAAAAAGATTGGTGCAGTGTATGGAGAAGGTGCTGTGACTGATCCAACATGTCAATAGTGATTTGTGAAGTTTCCTGCTAGAAATTTCTCACTGGATGAGGATCCATTGTTGGGTAGAACATTTGAAGTAGATAATGATTATATTGAGATGTTAATTGATAACAATCAACTATACCACTTGGGAGATAGCCATAGCAGATATACTTAAAATATTCAAAAAAGTTACTGGTGAAAATAAACAATATGTACTTTATTTTACAGAAAAATCTAAATTAACTTTTTGGCCAACCCAACAAATTGTTTAAGATTAAGAAGTAAAAACCTAAAGGCAAAACTCCCATCACAAACAGCCAACCAGGCTTAAGTTATAGCCAATCAAATAATTTCCTTGCTTCACCTCTGCATCTTAAACATAAACATCTTTCCCTGGTTTCTGTGGGAAGCTCTGGCTTCTAACCACTTCCCACATGTTGTTGTTCCCCTATTAGACTCAATATTTGCTTAAATAAATTCTAAAAGTTTAAAAGCCTCAGTTTTATTTCTAACAGAACTGAAATTCTTTGATAAACAGAATAATGTATTCATTCAGTCTCCAACATAGATACTTCATAAATACTTGTTGGATGAATGAAAAATAAATGGAGTTGAACTGAGTGGATTACCTATAAATGTAAAACTTTTAATATCAATAATATTTTAAATAAATTAAAATAATAAAATAGCAAATTATTTTTAATACTAATATATTAGAGGGATCTTTTAAAAAACTGAGTATGGCTTTGGAAATCAATAAGAAAAAATCAACTTTAATTGAAAAAAGACAGAAAATAAATGTCCAATAATTATGAAAATTGTTCAGTGTTCCTAATAATGTAAGAAACACAAAATTAGATAAATAAAAATGAACTATCATTTTAACTTACCAATTTGGTAAAAATAAAATAAATATAATTATTTTATTATGTAATTATTATTGTCATATTATACATATTATCAATTTGTATATCAATTGACAATATTATACATATTGTCAATTATAATATTCATAATTATTGTTATGCTGAAAATACAGTCAGAAATATAGAAAGAAGCATTTGCTAGAAATGTGCATATTGGTTAATTAAAAAAAAATAAAACAAAATGTGTTTATGTGTAAGAAAATGTTAATCATGGCAAATGATGATGGATGAATGTGATGATAATTTTATTTTCTTATGCATGCTTTTATTATTTTTGCCAGATTTTAAAGAACATATGCTGTGCAACATTGGAGAACAAATTCTGTAACTTATTTTAATAACTATCCCTTTCATATTGCTCATATGAAAGCTTATTCAATACATTATTCTACGATAACTGTCATTTTGTTTCAGGGCCAAGATATGCTTCTATTTTTAGTATGAGAAAACTTTTATCATATTTAATATATTTATACATTGAAATTTTAAATCATATATTGATTTTATCTCTTTGCTTGAACTGCTTATTATCATTTAAATATAAAGATGTATAGCCAGAGAGACAGGAGTGTTTTTGTTTTTATCTTGCTGTGCCTCAAATTCGGCAACTTTAAAATGATTATTTCAATAACTGTAGATTTGATGAGGATTATTAGACATTGATGATGACACATGAATAATGGTCACTATTATTGTAATTAGTTATCAATGTGTGACAACTTCTTTGTTTTAATTACCTTACCCAGGGGCTATTCCCAGATGAGTACAGAAACAACTGCGACTAATTTAATACAAGTATAAACAAGTTATTTGTATTATAGACATGGTACAAAGCCAATAATACAATAATTGAATTATTAAACACAAACTCCTACTAGATATTATATTCATCAATTTTTTTAAAAAATGATCTGATCTTGTTTTAAAATAAAGCTTCCTCACATACAAACTGGTTTAGGTTTGGCATTTTAATCACTCTTACTTCAATTCTCTCATATAATAATATGAGTATTTATATCATATTGATACTTATTATTTGCAGTTTCAACTTTCGATTCCATGAAATAATTTTGTGTAAAATACACAATGCTGTGCCTGGTACATACGAAACACTCAGCAAATGTAGGTTTCTTCCTCATCGTTGTCATTGAAGCCTTTGGCTCTGCAGCTCAAGTCTCCTCTTCCTGGGCAGTGTTCATTTCTATCTCATACCAAAATTCCAGTTATCCAAATAACATCTTCCCACCTGATACAATGGAAAATAATTTCATAAACATATTGATATAAGTTGAGTTTATTTAATAACAATGTAATGTATTAATCATCCATGCTGGTGCATGGGAGTTCCAGCAATTTATTGGAGTGCAACTATATTTAAAGCCACATTATGACTGGCTTCTGTAACAACAAAACAACTGATAGCTATCAACACTATTTTAAGTGCTTTCCATATAGTGACTTAGTTACATCGCCCCTCCCCCAATCCTGTGATATACCAGTAAAGGGATCTTAATTTCCCTAAGGAGCAAGTTTGAATTTTTGTTTTCAGGCTGTGTTCTTCTCCTTCTTTTTAATAGGCTAGTGAAATATTCTAACTGTATAGAGTAAAGTAATAGCTAGTAAAAATTTTAAAGATCTTTTTAAATGCATCAATGAGCTGGCTTGATGGTAAGGATACACCATGCCTCTGAGTCAAATGAAACTGACAATATTAGATGACAAACACAGGTGTCCAATACCTCAGAATTTTTGCTGAACCTTGAATATATGAGGCTTCTGCAGGATGAGTGAATTGGGAAAGGAGAATTAATTCCAGGGTGTGCATGCTGGGAAACCTAGTATGCATAAGGCTGTGATTCCTTAATTTACAAATGAATTTGAAATTAATCTAGATGTATAGAAAAAGGTCACAAGAAAACCTGCCTTTCTCTTCTTGACACTGAGTAAAGAAAAACATACCTGCCTTTCTCTTCTTGACACTGAGTAAAGAAAAACATACATATACCTTGAAGAATCATATCCGTCAAATGACTCTATTCCCAATTAGTACAGTGAATTAAAAAAAAGAAAACCATGGAACACACACACACACACACAAATATCCACCATTTCCAGTTATCACTGAACTGGGGCATGAAAAGAAAATATAAGACATACAGGTTGGAAAGACAAAAGTGATACTGCCTTATCTGCAGAAAACATGCTTATTTACTTAGGGATTCTTAAGAAATCTATAAACACCAACTAGGTCTAATAAGTCCAGATTTCAGGATAATCAGTCAATATATTAAACTTGCATTTCTATATGATATAGGAAACATTTAGAAAATAAAATCTATAAACTACAATTATTTATACTAGCAACTAAATAAAATTATAGGAATAAATTTAATGAAGGATGTAATTATATTTAAAGTCTAATTTTGGTAGCAGTTTTTGTAATATTCTCTCTCTAATATGTAGAAAATGTCACCTATTTATTCCTAGATTGTAATGCAGGGCTGCCTGATCTCAACATTCACATCTAAATTCAAATGTTACTTTGCGTTTGAAAGCTTCCATGGCTACTGACGTTGGTAGATGTTTCTAACCACCAACCCTCCAAACTCTTACACATATCCACAGGAATACCAGTAATCCTCTGAGGAGATTATTAGTACCTAATAACCATACCCTTATGTAGCCATCTCACATATGTGTCTGAGTTTTGGCATATGCATTGCATAGGCCAATGCAGCATCAGCAAATCTAACATAAGAAACTTTGGGGCTCATACTTTTTTTTTTTTGCATTTTAACCATCATGTAAAGAAGCTCTTGCAAACTTATTGGGGAGGCCCAGTCAAAAGCTGACACAAACTTCTAGACATGTGAATAAAACCACCTGGATATTCTGGCCTCAACCAAACAACTTAGATTAGTATAGCTGCAGAAGTGACCATAGATGAGACCAAATGAACAACCCAGATTAAACTGTCAATTCAGCAAATCATGAAAAAATGATGAAAGTACTTTAAAATAACTTTTAAAACAAACTAAATTTTAAGGTAGTTTGATGACTAGCATTCTAGAACTAATACACTGATATACTCCTTATGACAACACAGTTTTGTTTTCTAGTGACAACACTTACTATAAAGAAGTGCATAACTTAGTAATGTATTTATTTTATTCTTTATTGACTATCTTCTCAATATAATACAAGCTCTATAACATGAAACACCTTATCTATTTGGTTCCCTATGGCATCCCATTGTTAGAATATTTGGGACACATATTAAATAGTTAAGCAATATTTTAACTTAGTTTGAATTAATAAGTGAATTATTTATGCCAGATAATTCTTGATAATTTGCTTTCATGGAATAGAGGTTCTATTAATGTATTCTTATTTCCATTTCAGTGAATATTGGAAATATAGAATAGGCATGATGTTCAATAACTCTTAGATTATAAAAATTAATTTAATATATTTCGTACATGATATGGCATATAGCATGTGTTACATCATATATTATGTAACATTAATATAATACATATTGACTCAATAAATGATATAAAAGGTGAACAAGAAGCATGGTACCAAATAACATTTTAAAGGTCTTAAATTCACTTATGTCAGATTAACATAAAGAAGAAACCTAAATATATATATATATTTTTGCTGAATTATTTGTTTAAATCTCTGATTAAGTATTTTTGCCTCATCCTATTATTCTAAGATTATCAGAGGTTGTTAAAGTGGTCTGTGCAAAGTTCCAATAAATAACCCATTCTGAGTTTTGATAAAATTGAGAAATAATACTAAGTGTGTTGTAGCAGGTGGAGGTCAAATTATCAGCTTACTGGTAAAGACTATGTTTGAGGATTTAACTTCTTTTAGAGCAAAAATAATTTTTATACAACAAAATTGCTGAAATTGTGCATACTTACTTTGCTACACACACCCAGCACACACACATACAACAAACACACACACACACTTGTAATTCAGGCATTTTCCAAAGCAAGATTTATAATATGAAATAACAGACCATAAATCTCCCAATACTTAGTCATTCCCAATAGAAAAAAAATGAAGAAACTGAGTAAAGCCATGCTCAATTTATTCTCTTTATAGAGAATCAAATGTCTGTCAAAATATTTTGAGCAGAAAGGGGCAGAGAGAAGGAAGTCACCTCAAACCATTTTATCTACCTTCTTATGGGGAAAGAAACCCACAAAAACAAAAGTGTCAGGACTAAAGAGACAAGACCCCTTTCACATCACTCAGTAATTTCCTTTGGAAGTATTTAGTTTACTGTCATATAGAAACAGGGTGACAGAATCTATCACCTTTTTTTGTTTCAACTTTCATAAAGTCAGTGCATTAACTGAATTAAAATCAAAGGGCTCTTTGCACCAAAGACTGAAAATTCACCCACTTGTTTGTTACTGAATACAAACCCTCTCCTTTCTTTTTAATTTTTTAAAAGATTTTGTTTATTATTTTTAGAGAGAGGGGAATAGGGAGCGGCATAGAAGGAGAGAGAAATCAATGTATGGTTGCCTTTCACCTGCCTCCAGCAACAGACCTGGCTGGAGACCTGACTTGCAACCTGGTTACGTTGCCCTGGCTGGGAATCGAACCAGTGACCTTTGGGTTCACAGGCCAGCACCTTATCCACTGTGCCACCAGCCAAGGCTTTCCTTTCTTATTTTTAGAGAGAAATTATGTCAACTCTCCAATGCCATTGCATATTCCAATCCAATAATGTAAATTTTTGAAGAAGTTTTAGTCCAAAATAAAAGTATTTGACCACCAATTACACTCCAAGTAAACCACATTGTAAAATTCATCCTCACCTATTCATTCATATTTCTGAATTTGAGCTAGGGGAGTTCTTAATGCATGGGGAGAGTGGGTCTTTCAACAGTTGAAGATGCAGAGCTTTCCCAAGAAAATAGCAATCCTTCCTCAAGATCTCAGAAACTATAATCTCAACACCAAAAGTGAGTCTCACTTTTAAGGATCATAATGAGTTACTCAGACATACAAAATTATCAAAACCTAGATCTATCTCTCTACCCACATTTAGGAAACAAAACAATCTCCCAGTTTTAGAGTATGTATCTCATGGAAAATTATATTTGGAGAATCCAGTTATAATCTTAATTGTAGTTTCCCCAAGATGCTGAATAACCTTTTTATTTATCTAGAATCCATGACCTAACATGTGTACTTAAACTTAATTGGCAGAAATCTCTCAGCAGATTTTGTCATTGTGCCTTTACCAAAACTTGCATGGGTGGGGTGAGGGGAAGAAAAGGTGTCTATCTCTGCTGACTATAGTTTTCTACGAAAATATTATTTGGTACATAATTGTCTTTTTCAAAATTTAAATATTTGAAATGCTGCAAGCCCCTGTCACCTATTTTGTGTATTAAAATCTTTATATGTTCTTTGTTGAGCTCTTCAGTATTTTCATTTCAATTCAATGTTATTAATCTGATGAGCTCCCCCCAGTGAATACAGCCAACATGCCTTGGGTGAAGACAGTTCAAGTCCTGTGTCCCAATTTCTTTATAGTATTTTCAAATTTTACATATACATCAGCAATTTATGAGCATACGTATTTCTCCAGAACTTTGCTAATAGAGAATGTTATCACACATTGATTCAAAAAAATAATTGGTTAAACATGATTCCTTTAAAGTCGCATATCTTTTATGAGCAAAGTTAAATATTTTTTTTACATATTGAAAGACTTGTGTTTCTATTTTCCATTAAATACCTGTTTATAGTTTTTTTTTTTCAATTATTTTCACATTTTCTTTCAAAGTGGGACTGTATCAACCTAAAAAGCTTCTGCACAGCAAAAGAAAACACCAAGACAACAAGGCAGCTAACTGAATGACAAAAGATACTGAGTTGGCAAAAAAATAAAATCATTTACCTGAGAGGCATCAGCCAGGAATGTGTCTGCTAGAGGCTACCCTGTAGTATGCGGGTTCTTGACTTTATGTAGGAAAAAGTTCATAGCATGAATCCAGGTGATTTTGAGAGTATGTTTATTCAAGTTTGGGACAGTGAAACAAAGGAAGGATTTAGGGTAGAAAAAGTAAAGGGAAAGATCCTAGGAGGTGCTCTGCTTTGGCTCCCTAGAAAAGTTATAGAAAGGAAGTGAGCTAAAGTAGGGTTGCTGTCAGCCCACTGGGAAGTCAGAGAAAAAGGAGCCTTGGAGACAGGTTGACTGGTAAACCTGGGTGCAGCTGCCACTGCCCACTGCCCCGCTGGCTGCAAGTCTCCTGGGGACCCTTAGAGTTTAGAAGGAAGAGGAAAGTTTATGCCCAGGAAGAGGCATGGGAAGGCTCTAAAGTGAGCCAGTCCAGAGTCTTTGGCTTTTTGGGGTTTTTTCCCCCCCTGTTGGTGAGAATCTTATGGGACGGTTTCAGCAGACTATTGGTTAGCTTTTCAGGTGCATTTTTAACATATTGTTGCATCAAAATGATTGAATGAGGGGGTTTGGGAGTATTCTTTGGTTTGCTCTACTGTTTTACTTTTATCTTGGGTCTGTCTGGTTTTTAATGGGATTTTTTTGTTATTTGCTCTCCTGACTTCACCTGTTCTTTGGTTGAGCTGGCATAAATATCATTAATTGGGCCCCTGTTTTTTATTTTCCCAGGCCAGGGGGCTTTAGGCTGTGCATTCTCTGGTTAGGAGAAGAAGCATAAACCATTTACTCTTGAGTGTCCTTGGTTAGGAGAGATAAGTTCTTGTGATTCACCAACTGCTTATAATGCTCAAACTGTTTGGCGTTATTTAATTTTCTTGTCTCATTTTTCCATTCCACTTATCCATGAATTTTGCTAATTTATTATCCTGTCACATAATTACTATGGAAAACAATATCAGGTTTCTTAAAAAATTAGGAATAGGGTTACCATAAGAGCCTTTTGTGATTTCAATTGTTAACTACTTTGCTTGTGTTTTTCATTTCCTTTATTAGTGTTTTTATTATTATTAGTTATTATTATTATTTTTTATTATTATTAGTATTAGTCAAAGGGTTCTGAAAAATTCTTTATTAAAATATTATTGTTATATAATTAAATTAGCCCTTTTTAGTGTAAAAACTCTAAATTTTGATAAACACACACAGATAGGTAACCATTATCACAATCAAGGTAGAGAATAGTTTTATCCTACTGTGCATGGGTAATTAAGGTGTCTCATACTTTAATTTAGATAAGATTTCACAAGAGGACTTTCATTATATGGTTATAAAGTCACCAAGGTCAAAATATTTTCTCTACATTCTAAAATCTGAGATAAGATGTCACATTGTTACCATATATTGATATCTCTCTTCTTCTCTCCCTCTCTCCCTTCCCCTTCTCTAAAAATAAATAAAATCTTTTTAAAAAATGTCACATTGTTCTCTGTCAACCCCACACTAAGTTCAATTATTCTCCATAAGTACCACTTTTTAAATTTTTGTTTCTCATATTCTTAAATCATGCACTAGAATATATGTTTTTAGGAAGAATATCACCTTTCAACATTCTTGGTATGCAGGGATTGGTATAATGTTACTGTCACAATTACAACTACATATTAGTCTTTTTAAGTCATATGAAATTTATCGCAACTCTGACCTTTGTGTAGATAAAAAAAGATAAATCAAAGATATAATCTTGTCTTTTTCTTTCTTGATATTTCACATGCACATTCTCTCTAGTACTGACTTACCCACCATTCACTTGGAAAAAAGTAAGTCTAGTAAGACAAGTCATGATAAGTATTTCCTCTCATGTGAGATGATATTTGAGTGACTGGGTTTTATTTATTTATATATTTATTTAAGATTTTTATTTTTATTTTTAGAGAGAGGAGAAGGGAGGGAGGCAGAGAGGGAGAGACACATCAATGTATGACTATCTTTCACCTGCCTCTAACTATGTATGGACCTGGCTGGAGACCTGGCTTGCAACCTGGTTATATGCCCTGGTTGGGAAGCGAACCAGTGACTTTTGGGTTTGCAGGCCAGCACCTGTCCACTGAGCCACCAGCCAGGGCATCTGGACTTTATTTTTGGATTGCCCAAGAAAGAAGATGATCCAGGTATGCATTTAATAGATTAATCTAAGGGTTTTGAACCCAAGGCAATGAATTGTTAGGTCTTTCCTCATCATCCCAGTGAGTGTTGGGGTCTAGAGCTATTTTTACAGGCAGTAGGTCCACTTACCCAGTGTCGAGGGGAAGTTGCATGCAGGAAGAAAATTAGTCACAGCTGAACATTCATCAGCAACTGGCATTAGAGGTATGCACATAACAGAGAAGCAAAGTTTAAATTGTCAGCCAAAAGGTAGTCTTTTGAAAATTGTAATAGAAGTGCCAGGGTTAGGGTCAATGAAAATAGCATTGTGCTTTTCTGGATTTTGTAGTATTTGTGGGTTTCATTAGCCATTTCAAATGTAATTTGAGGTGGTATAATTCTCCTATGAATATTTATTTTTTAAAAGAAAGAACCCCTAAAGTATAATCTTCGTACTCTCCAAATGCATGGTCGTGTTCCTCCCAAATTCATATTTGAAAATCATAACCCCAAGATGATAGTATTAGAAGAGAGAGCCTTTTGGGAGGATGGAGCCCTTATGAATGCCTTTATAAAGGTGACCCAGGGGATCCTTGCCCCTGCTGCCATATGAAGGAACAGCAAGAAGACAGAAGTCTATGCACCAGCAAGTGAGCTCTCACCAGGCACTGAATCTTCTGGCATTTTGATGTTGGACTACACAGAACTGTTAGAAATGACTTTAAATTGTGCTGTTTATAAATAAGCCACCCAGTCTATAGCAGCCAGAATGAATTAAGACACTAATTGTTCTAATATCAACATCTGTTCACATTTCTACATGCCAGGATAACAGGCTGTTTTCATTCTCTTGAAGACTTCCTTTACCATGATATTTTAGTCACTTCTTTCCATGCTACATTGTGGGCTGCAATAATAATTTTACATTTTATGTAGCATTTACTTTATGCATCATGCTCTTCTAGGCATATTTTATTTTCCTAAGTTCCACTTTCATCATTAATATATAGATCAGAAAACAGAATGGAGAGTTTAATCAATATCTTTGTCAAGTTTGCATGGTTAGTTGAGATCTAGCATCTGTCTGCTTAATCCATGAATTATTCTGGGAATGTTTAACCTTAAATATAAGAACTATGACTCCAAGTTTTCAGTTTATCATTTTATGCTCTTTGTGTTTGAATTATACATCTAAAGTGTTCTTTCTTCTTTCCCTTTTATTCTTCTACTAGTAGCTCTTCAAAAAATGCAATGAATAATGTATATAGATAGATGCAGTCTATTGAATAACAGTTAGTCAAGACTTTATCTTGAAAGTACCACATATATCACTTAATATAATGGAAAATGTTGAAAAAGAGAAAATACATTAGTGTGTGTATAACTTTTGAAAATATGATAAAATATGAATGCAGAATTTGAAATAATTAATAGGTCAGAACATCCTCTAGGAAATTATATGTATTGATTCTAGAGATTCACTTTCTTCACACATCTTGTCAAAATATGAATAGATATATGCCTCATAAATTATAGAATAAGCACTGATTTCAGAACAACATGAGTTTTGTAATTCTTTTGTGGCATAGTCAGGTAGTCATGACTAGCCTTTTGTCATCATTTGTTCATCAGAAATAAGTTGTAGTCAGATCAGGTTAGCATGTTGTAGGTGATTTTTGCAACTCTGTTTGTGTTGCCCTTTTCTTGACTGGACAATATTCATTCCACTACAGCTCAATAATATAAAGAACAGAGTTAATATATTTGACCCATCTTAGAATCACCTCTTGTTGAGTCTGCATATCCTCTGATTCACTAAGATCTAAATTAATTTTGAAAATGCAAAGCAAGATGAAACTATAAAGAACTGCTGATGTCTTTTATTTCTTCAAAGTGTGTATCTGAAACCATTCCTCTGAAAGGGGACTCTACTGTATAATTAGTCTAGACAGAAGCCCATGTTTTCTTGGCAAGATTAAGGCAATGCATCAGCTATAATAATTTAATTTTGCACAACACTTTGAAAGCTATGTTATCTCATAGATTATATTTTATTTATACCCCATTTTAAATATATGATTTGTTCTACATAGATATCTTTTTATTACTGTTTCATAGATAAGAAAACAAATCTAGAGATGTTTAAAATATTGGTCCTAGTTTGTCATAGGAAGGATTCTCAATATATATTTGTATTTTTCATAAGGTGTAGCTTCAGATACTTTTACAATAGTCACACACCATTATGTTTTAGACATTTTCTAGCTTGTAAACATTATAGAAATATTATTATTATGAAGATTTTAAAATCAGTTATTAAGTGTCTGATGTTATGATATTAATATTTACTCTCCTGTATTTCATTTCTTAAATTTCTACAAGACATTTTCCCTTGGGGATTATGCCTTAAAGGATATACAGATTTATAACATTTACTTTTCCCAATTATTATACTTTAATAATTTACTGGAAATCACCTCATATTAATACTATTATATAAATTCAATTATATGCTTCTTCTGATTTGGTACAAACATGTTATATAATCACTGTGATGTATTTGGATATAAATTCCTTGAAAATCTCTGATGTAGATTGCACCATTTTTGCAATTATGCATTTAGTTCTGAAATATTAATCATTGCTTTTGGTATTGTGGTGGTCTCATTTGGTTTCTTGTATTAATGATAATAGTCCATTTGGTTTAAGAATCTTTGTCTTCAGTACTATCGAACACTGGAGGACATTTTTAATATAACTTTATAATTAAAAAAATAATTATGTATATATATATTGCACATTTATTAATATGAATGTATTTATTAAAAGTAATACATGTTCATTTTGATAAATGAAAGGCACATCAATTCTTTACTCATAAATAATGCAGATAGTCCTCATTTTCCATGGTATTATAAGAATGTATAAAACCATGCAGGCTGAAATTGTGCAAAGTGATCTTAACTGGAAAAATCATGGCTATTTCATGACCTTCAAAAGTTTTAAGCAGAGCATTAAAACTCTTATTAGTAGTTATAAATATATATTAAAATAGTAAAACTAATATTTAATACATTGTTATTTCAAGCATTGGATACACAGAGAAGTAAAGTGTTTAATTTGTTTGGAAAATCTTATCCAAAGTAGTTTGAAAAGTATTTGTCTTCACAATTTGCTATGCTATGGATAAGGAATGAGAAACTTTTCTATGAATGACTTGGACAATTAGCATACTCTTTCTAAATTTGGGTCAGCTTCCAGCATTTGATTTTTGGGGGTTTTGATGTTATATAACATCTTCAAGAATGATTTTAATGTGAAGTTTTTTTCTGGTGTCACTTCCTCTGGGATATCTTTATCTTTCCCATCACAGCCAATTCCCTCAGTTATATCTGTAAGTTTGCCTTCACCAAGTTTCTCTGTGACCATGTTTAAAGTCCCTCCAGTGACAGCTGTGTTGACATTTCAATGGTCAGCTATTTCTCCCATAACTCCATTTACATTTAATTCACATTTCACTAAAGGAGCTATCACATTTTGTTTTTCACTGTCATGTTTGTTGTTCAATTTCCTTTCTTGATGATTCATTGTACAAAACCACATGTGTTCATTGCTGGGAGACAGGGAGGCACCACAACTATATGTGTTATGTTTATGCATAAACTGAATAACTATGTGTAGACTTTAAGAGAAGTGACACATCTATTATTATGATGCATATTTGTTTTGGCATAACTGCTTTTGGACTGAATAACTCTCAGCAAAGTTTGTGTTGTACTTCATGGAATTTTTCACAGTACTTCTTTGGGAACGGGTGTTATTTAACTAAACCACTAAACTAGGGGTGTCAAACTCCTTTTCACTAGGGGCCATATCAACCTCACAGTTGCCTTCAAAGGCCCTAATGTAATTTTAGGACTGTAGAAATGTAACCATTCTTTAACAGTTAAGTGAACTGGGTAGAAACAAGGTGCCAGGCCGAAGGTGCTGGGCTGGATAAAACAAGGTGGAGGGACGGATTTGGCCCACAGGCCATGTGTTTACTACCCATGCACTCAACCATGGAAACAAAACTCCATGTGTGTCAGGACCATGAAAAGTAACATCTGTTTGTATTAAGGTTTTGGCATATTCTTTTTCATTTGTGCTTTGCCCAGATGAACCTTTGACCTATTTATTTTGTTGTGAAAAACTCCCCAAAGCACATACATTTTGCCAAATTTTCCTCTTGAAAGGCATTCCTACTTAAAATTTTGAAAAATATTATAAGTATGGGAGGTTGCCTTCTTTCTCCAAGGTAATTCATTTATTTTATGAGGTAACTGCTATTTACTTCAATTTATATAAAATAAAAGTGTAAACTTATTGATAAAACACAATCCACAAAAACAGTCAATATATGCTAGTAGGAAAAACATATTTTTTTACTTTTAGTTTTACAGGATGCATGCAATGAATTGGCAAAATTTTAGTAAAATAAACAACATACCACAAAAGTGTTATATTTTAAAATAAATTTATTCTTATATGAAATACATAAACATGGTTATTTTTTTTAAATTTTATTGTTGTATTACATCCATCCCCTTTTTGCTCCCCTCTGTCCCCCTCCCCACCCACCCATTCCCCCCAAAGTCAATCCCACCTGCTGTCCATGTCCATGGTTCCTTTATACTAGGTTCTTATCTAAGCTGCTCCCCTTCTTTGCCTCTACCTCCCCCTCCCCCCTACCCCATTCCCCCGACCACTGAAGGCCTATTCCTTGTATTCATATACTTGGTTCTGTTTTGCTTGTTGTTAGTTTTGCTCATTATTGTCCCATAATGGGTGAGATCATATGATATTTGTCCTTCACTGACTGGCTTATTTCACTAAGCATAATACTCTCCAGTTCCATCCATGTTGTTGCAAAGGGTACAAGTT
>PVIW01016609.1:0-16197 GCA_004026585.1 Noctilio leporinus | reverse complement strand
CTGTCTCCTTGCCCTCCTTGTCCATCCCCTGACCTCCTCCCCTCACCTGCCCACCCTGGCTGAGTCCTCTCACCTGTTCCCTGACCTGTCACCTCTACCTGTTCCTTCCTCAGTCCCCCTCACCTGTCCTCTCTCAGGTGCAGCTCTCACCTGTCCCTGTCTCCCCTCCTCAGGTATGGGAGCGCCCTGTGGCCTTGGAAGCTGAGCTGACCCTGACCCTGACAGTCCTGGGGAGTGTGGCTAACTCGACCCTGGGGGACATCCTGGACCAGCCCCTTCACATGCTGCACCACATCCAAGCCAAGCTGCAGGCCTGTGTGAGTGCTCTGGGCTCCCAGGTCATGTTGTGGGTCCTGACCCCTCATGTGTCCCCCTCTGTCCCAGGCCCTGCCTCACACACCACTCTCCTCTGCCCACAGGTCCCAGCTCAGGCCACAGGAGGCCCCAGGCCCCAGGGCCACCTCCCTCGCTGGCTGCACCGCCTCCAGGAGGCCCAGAAAAAAGTGAGCGACTGACGAGGAGAAACTAACATCTGGGGGCAGCTGGCTGTTGGGACCTGAGAGCCACTGACGTGTATTTTTCCTCACAGGAATCCGGTGGCTGCCTCAAAAAACCCTGTCACATTCATCCTCCTCCATGTCCTTGCCCGTGACCTGAAATTTGTCTCCAGTGGAGACGTGTGTCTCACCCCTGAGACCAACGTGCAACCTACCCCATCATCTTAGATGTTATTTGTGCACCAGCTACCTCCCCTAGAATATTGCTTCCAGGTCCCTATTTATTTATGATGCTGCCCAAAGAGGTTTACTCTTGCACTTTCCATACAAGGTATGAAAATAAATAATTTGTCTGTGCCATGGACCTTGTTTATATGCGGCTGTATAAATGACTGCCTGACTACACATGTGACCATGGCCCTCTGAGTGTGGGAGGCGGACAAGAGGGATCAAGTGGGCAGCAGGGAGAGTGGGAAAATTATACAACATGACCAAATGGGATTCATTCCAAGGATGCAAGGCTGGTTTAATCTTGAAAAATGAATCAATATAATCTACTAAAATGAGCTAAAGTAGAAAATCACATGATTATAACAATGCAGAAAAGAGGGGCCAGGGGTAAGGGGACAAGAAGGCAGGGAGAGAAAAAGGGAGAGAATATGAAGGAGTGATTGAGGAGTAAAAGGACTGCTAAGGATGTTTGCAGCCACACGTAATGGAATAGTTCATTGCAAATGACTTAAATATCACAAGTGATAGTTACACCAAGTAATAAGATGTCCAGAGAAGGCTGTAGCTGGGTCAGATCATCGGGACAATAGCTTTCTTGTGAACCTAAGGTCTGTGTCTCTATTTCAAGCAACACACGTCAACCGTGTGTTTATGGTTCCTTCACCTAAACCTTCCTTGGCTCTGAACCTGGGGTTATCGTCAGGGTAAAGATCTGCTGGAAGGAATGTCACAAAAAGAATTATCACCAAAATGTCATTTAAGCTCCATCGTGGGCATCGTACTACTCAGACAATTGCATCATCTGCTATTTTATTTCTTCTTTCCCAATCTACAGATATGCCTTTTATTTCCCTTTCTTGCCTTATGTCCCTGGGTGGAACTATAATACTATGTTGAATAAGAATGGTGAGAGAGGACATCTTTGCCTTCTTCCTGATCTTAGGAGAAGAGTGTTCATTTTTACCATTTAGTGTAATATTAATTGGAGGTTTTAGGTGGATGCTTTTAAAAATCAATTTGAAAAACGTCTCCATTCCTATTTTTCTCTGTGTGTGTTTTTTAAGATTTTCATTATTTTTAGTGAGTTGGGCAGCGAGGGTGGAAGAAAGGGAGTGAAACATCAATGTACGGTTGCCTTTCACCTGTCTCCTGCTATAGACCTGGCTGGAGACCTGGCTTGCAACCTGGTTAAGTGCCCTGACTGGGAATGGAACCAGCCACCTTTGGGTTCACAGGCTGGTGCCTATCCACTAAGCCACCAGCCAGGGCTTAAGTTTTGTTTTTGTTTTTTGTTTTGTTTTTTTTTTAAATCATGATTGGGTAAATGCTTTACTGCATTATTATAATAGTGTGATTTTTCTTCTTCAGCTCATGTTTGTAAATTATATTGATTAGTTTTTCAAGGTTAAATCAGCCTTGCATCCTTGGAATGAACCCAAGGATTTGGGTCATGATGTATAATTTTTTGATCTACTGCTGAATTCCATGTGTTAATATTTTGTTAAAGATCTCTGTGTCTGTGTCCAATTGCTTATTTTTGTATTAGATAATAAACTTACTTCAATTTTAAGCCAGTAGAGTTAGGGCTTTCTGTTACTTGCAGCTAAAAGCATGTCTAATGCTACACATGGAAACAAATGGCAAGTTGCCCTGGAAGTGGAAGAATTCTGGCTGCACAGGGGCTGTTCTATCTCCACCTTTCCCTATGGGCTGTCACAGGTATGAAGCTGTAAGGTGCCGTGTATTCAGTACCCATAGAGGGGAAGGGAAGATGGATAACCTGGGGCTGCATTCCTGGGCACCAGGCACTTCTGCCCAACCCCATCCATGTCACATCACCATTTCTTCAAACTTCTGTTTCCTGAAAGTTTCACTATAGGTCTTTCCCATCTTCTCCGCTTCCTCATATCTGCCTCTCCATCACATCCTATCTGTCTCCAAAGAAGTCACTTAGCCCTCTCCCTCACAGAAGCTGCCAAGTAGAACCTCATCTATACCACTCTCGTGCCTGCCCCCACCCCGCTCTTGCTCCTCTGTTGCCATTGCTGAGCTGTCTTCCTCCCTAACTTGGGCCAGTGCCTGATCATGGACCCTCATGTCAGTCCCTGATAAACTACCTGTCTCTAATGCTCTGATTTTTCAGAACCTCCTTTCTACATGTGCCTGTCCATCAGCAGTCTCCCCTTTTATGAAATCCCTTTCTTAGCCCATACTCTTCTCTCCTGCTATTTCTCCATCTCTCTTTTCCACTGGGTCCACTTTCTTACCCGTGCCAGGCTCTCTAGCCCTGGCCGCTGGCTTCTGCCTGAGCTCCGCTCAATGCCAACACTCTCTTTATAGCTGAATCCCATGACTGCTTCTCTGGTTCTCACCCGGGAAGACCTCTCAGAAGCATCTAGCCCATTCCTGATCAACTCCTCACTGTCTCTCACATTGATTTTTGTGAAATCACACTCTTCTTCAACTCTGGCTGCTTCTTCTCAGTCACATTTTCTGGTTCTTTCTTCTTCCCACCTCTTAAGTACTAGAGCTTCTCACGTTCCTATTCTGTACTCATGCCTCCCTTTCACTCTCTCTGGGGTCACATCTGACATTCCTGTGGATAACCTGGAGCTGGAGACTGGCCACCTTCTCACCAATGACTCTTGCATCACTCCACTCAGGCTAGATTGTGCTGCAGTAAGGAATGACCCTTACATTCAGTGGCTTATCATAATAAAGGTTTATTGCTCAATCATGCCATGACCATCCTGGGTAGGTTGAGCCTCAGCTCCTCATGAGACCCAAGATGAAGGTGTAGTCCTAGGATATTTCTGGTCTTAGAGATAAGCACGCACAGTGAACAATGCACTGGCTCTCAGAGCCTCTGCTAAAAATGGATACATACCACTTGATCTTGACCCCATTTCATCAGCTCAGACAAGTAACATGACCAAGCCTGTGGCCAATAGAACAAGGATTTGTATTCCTTACTTCAAAAGGGGAAAAGCTGTCTAGGATAATAAGGTAGTCTAACACATCCTAAATTCGTATCTTCCACTCTGATTTTAAGGAAAAGGACAAATTAGCTTTATTATTGTGCACAGAAACCAGCTCAAGGTCAGACCCAAACTGGACAATTTCATAAGCCAATAGCAACAAAAACTCTAGTCTTAATTGTTTCTTTGCCATCCTCTGAGCGGTGGTGGTCTGTACAAAGGGACTGGCTAGTGGAAGCCGCCATGAAAAGAGCCAGTCTGCAGTGCTAAGAAGGCAGCACTAGCCCTGGCTGGTAGCACAGTGGATAAGGTGCCGGCCTGTGAACCCAAAGGTCGCAGGTTCGGTTCCCTAGCCAGGGCACATAACCAGGTTGCAAACCAAGTCTCCAGTCAGGTCTGTGGCTGGAGGCAGGTGAAAAGCAACCATACATTGATGTCTCCCTCTCTGCCTCTCTCTCTCCCTTCCCCTCTTTCTAAAAAATAATGGAATAAAATCTTAAAAAAAAAAAAAAAGAAGAAGAAGAAGGCAGCACCCATCTCTCCGGGGTTCTGAACACCCTTGTCTGCTAGGGCAGGGGAGTTCCTCCCACTCCGGGGGTTTGGTGGATGCCTGTTAACTTCTGCACTTGTAGATTGTTGTTGCTGGTGTTTTAAAAAAGGGATTGTTGTCACATCACATATGGTTGTCAACCAACTAGAACTATCCTACTGTGTATGAAATGCAAATATGTTTATCAGAGTGGTTTGTGGCTTGAATCATGAAAAAACCTTAAACTCAACTTAATTAAACAATCAGGAATTTACCATCTTAACAAGAAGCCTGAGGGTGAGATAGATCAGAAATCACACTAATGCTATCAGTAAGCCCGATTCTTCCCATCGAGCCCCTCTAGGTTCCTCATACCCTTTACTCTGCTCCCCTTTGCTGCCCATAGCATGTATCACCTTCTAACATACCATAAATTTGCTTATTTTTTTACATTGTTGTTTATTATCCCCCCTCTAGGGTAGGGACTCTTGTCTGTTTTGTTAACTTCTGTGTTTCCAGCACCCAAAACAATGCCTGCACATAGTAGGTGCTCAGTCAATATTTACTGAAATAATAAATGACTGCCACATTGGCTAGCATGTGTCACATGCCTCAGCCTAAACAATTCACTGGCAATGGATATAAGATAACTGTGATTGGCTCTGACCAAAGCTGGTCCCCTTCATGGAGGTAATGGCCCACTTCCCCTGAAGGCTCAGGCGGGAGCAAAGAGGATACTCAAAAAATTTTTTAAAATAAAAACTGAGGTTCTTTCAGGCCTCCATAATCTATTACAGTCCTCCAATACTTAATTTATATTATCTCCGCTCTCTTTAAACTTGCAACTTCCCCTCTCCCATTCTTACTCTCATGGATAGCTTTGCTTCTTCCACTGAAAACACAGAAGCAACAGAAGGGCAATTCCATGCGCCCCCTTAACCACACCTGCTTACCCACCAGCAGCTGGGTCTAGATGTTCTGCTGTTTTCTACGTGGACCCTGGATCCCCCCCTTTATTACTCAACAGCACCCTCCACAATTCACCCCTCTTATCCTGCATCATCAGTTTTCCTCGTCGTATTCCTATAATTTCTATTAAAGATGCCATCTTCATATCCCCTCCAGCTATTACCCCATTTCTCTGCCTCCCTGTGTTAGTCAGGGTTCTCCAGGGAAACGGGAGCAACAGGAGATATATCTGTCTGTCTATATTATTTACCTATCTATAATCTATCCCCATGAGAGGGGGTGGGGGGGGGGAGAGAGAGAGAGAGAGAGAGAGAGAGAGAGAGACTGGGATTATGAGAAATTGACTCACCCAACTATGGAGGCCAAGTCCCAAGATTTTCAGTCAGCAGGCTGGAGACTAGGAGAGCCAATGTGTAGTTCCAGTCCAACTGCAAGCCCTGAGAACCAGGGTAGCCTATGGTGTAAATTCTAGTCCAAAGCCAGGAGTTTTGAGAGCTAAGCCGATGTTTCAGTTCAAGTACACAGGCCATGAAAGACTCCTGGCCCACCTCAAAGCTGCTGCCTGTCGGTGGAGTTCCCTCTTATTCAGACTTATACTTCTCTTTAGACCTTCAAGTATAAGCTGAATCTGACCATTTTTCACTCTGTCCACTGCCCCCACCCTGGCCCTGCCCATCCTTTCCCACCTGGACCCTGGCAGCAGCCTCCTCCCTGGGCTCTCCAACCCCGCAATCTGTCCCCACATGTGGCCAGAGGGACCCTGTGAACACCTGAGTCAGGTCAGGTCCCTCTCCTGCTCAGAGACCTGCCCTGGCTCCATCACACTCAGGGTAAATTTAGCACAAAGCCCCTGTCTAAGGTCCCGCATGGCCTCCCCAGTGACCATTCTGATTCCATCTCTTCCCCTCTCCTCCCACCTCTCCAGCTAACCACACAAACTCTTTGTCGTTCCTCAAAGGTTCTTTTGCACCAGCTGCTCCCTCTGCCTGGAATGAATGCTCTTCCCCAGTATCATCGTAGCTCCCTCGTGTTTCTCTTCAAGTTTTCGCTCAAATATTTCTTCCTGAGGGCCCTCTAGCCACTCCATTCAAAATTGCTCCTCCCCTTCTCCATCCTCCTTGCCTGCCTCACTCCTCTCCATAGCATGTACTATGTGGCATTTAATCATTTTATTTATTTTGTTTATTGCCAGCCCTCCCAACTGAATGTAATTGCTATAAGGGCAATGTTTGAAATCTAATATGTAAAGTTTGTGTTTGCCCTCTCCCCTCCCACACACATGCAATGGGAGTGGTATAGCATGTTGCTTCTGGGCCAAACCTTTAAAGGCTAGTACAGGTTTCACTTGCTTTTTCCCATGACCAGACACCGATAAGGGTCCAAGTATTGGCCACTCTGTCAACCTGAGCGAAGACAGGAAAAGCAGAGCCTCAAACTGACCTGTGATGAGCACATGGTGTGAGAAAGAAATAAACCCCTGCAGGTTTGTCACTGCAGCCAAACCTCTCAGGGCTATTTGTTATTGCAGCAAAACACAATCATTGTCCACTGACAGGCTCACTGTTGCCATCCCATTCATGTATATGAAAACTAAATGAGAACACCTGTTCTCTGCCAAAGGCAGAGAATCCAGCACATAGTAGGGGGTCAAAAAGTGATAGCTGTTCTTGGTATTATTCCTATTATTGCCACAGTCATTATTTTTATGACAACTACTACTACTACTACTTTTAAAGCAAATACTATGTGAGTCTGTCTACTTATATGACATATCTAAAGTAGTCAAAATTCATAGAAACAGAAAGTATAAGGGTGGTTACCAGGGGCTTGGGGAGGAAAGAATGGGGAGTTGTTTAATTGATATAGTTTCTTGTTTTCATTTTTTTTTTTAATTAAAAAAGTTTTTTACATCTTACTCCTTTAATCACCACTTAGCAAAGCATGCATTCAAATGTGACAACATTTTCTGGGTGATCAAGCCCATAAATAGCACCAGAAAGAAAAAAGACTGAGTATGCACTATTAAGCCTAAATTAACTCTAGTGTACTTTGTCTAGTATACTTTTCCCCCATTTTATTTCAAGAGATAAGTTGTGCTTTAGAGCAGTGCTCTTCATACCTTGACATACTGTGAATTATAAGGGGATCTTGTCAAACTTCTGTTTTGAATTCAACTATTCTGGGTGGCACCTGAGGTCTGTATTTTGTAAGAAGCTCCAGGTGGGGCAGTGCCACCTGTGCATGGGCTGAATCGTGGGGAGCAAGGCTTTCTTTACACGTCGGCTCTGAACTACGGAGGCAGTTTAAGGTTCCTACAAAACAGCCTTGTGGTCGCTGTTACCACTACTACATTGGAGTGTATGGACACCAGTTAATCTAATCAGTCCATCCCTTGCCTCCTGGAAGTCCCTTCCCCCACTCCATAATCACTTTTTTAAAAAAGACTTTATTTACTTTTTAGAGGGAGAAGGAGAGAGGGAGAAGCATCAATGTGTGGTTGCCTCTCATGCGCCCCCACTGGGGACCTGGCCCACAACCCAGGCAGGTGCCCTGACTGGGAATTGAACCGGAGATTCTTGGGTTTGCAGACTGGCATGCAATCCACTGAGCCACACCAGCTAGAACTTTAATCACTTTTTTTACTGATATATAACTGACATATAACATTATGTTAGTTTCAGGTACATAACATACGATTCAATATTTGAATATATTGCAAATATATTCAACATATTTGTTCACATCTGTCGCCATGCATAGTTACACATTTTTTTCTTGTGATGAAGACTTTTAGGATCTCTTTTCTCAGGGATTTTCAAATATGCAACACAGGATTATTAATTACAGTCACCATGCTGTACGTTACATCCCCATGACTTATTTGTTTTATAACTGGAAGTTTGTCCCTTTTAACCCCCTTTATAATTTGTGCCCACCCCCTACATCTCTGCCTCTGGCAGCCATCAGTCTGTTCTCTATACGTATAAGCTTAAGTTTTTGTTTGTCTTAGTTTTTTAAATTCACATATAAATGAGATCATACAGTATTTGCCTTTGTTTGCCTGACTTATGCCACTTAGCATAAGGCTCTCAAAGCCCACTAATGATGTCTCAAATGACAAGGTTTTATTCTTTTTTATGAATGACTGGTACTTTATTGAATATATGTACCACATCTTCCATATCCATTCACCTTTTGATAAACATTTAGGTTGTTTCCATGGCTTGGCTGTTGTAAATAAAGCTGCAATAACTATGTGGGTGTAGATATCTGGTCAAGTGATTGTCTTCCTTTTCTTTGGGTAAATACCCAGAAGTGGAATTTTCATAATCACCTCGATTCCCTGGAAAAATTCAGCCAACACCCCATTTTTCAGGGGACTCTCCTACCCCAGTTACATCTCCTAGGGAACATGGGAGGTTTCAGGGCAAAGTCACCCCATTCATTTCTGGGAGCTGCTGTGACATATCAGCACAAACATATTGGCTTACAGTAACACTAATGTATTCTCTTATAATTCTGGAGGTCAGAAGGCCCAAAGGAGTCTTCAAGGACTAGAACCAAAGTGTTGGCATGGGGATTCCTTAGGGAGGATTCAGGGAAGATTCAATGTCCTTGCCTTTGTTAGCTTCTGGTGGCCTCCTGTATTCCTGGGCTTGTGGCCCCTTCCTCTGTCTTCAAAGAGCATCTCTCCAATCTCTGTGTCCGTCATCACATCTCCTTCTCCTCTGAAGTCAAATGTCCCTCTGCCTCCCTCTTATGAGGACACGCATTTCCACTTAGGGTTCATTCAGATAAGCCAGGACAATATTCCCATCTCAAGATCCTTAATTCAATCACATCTGTAAAATCCCCTTTGCCATGTAAGGCCACATTCCCAGGTTCCAGGTCTAAGACCCCGATGTCTTTGAAAGCCATGATCAGCTCACCACCGTCAACCCTCTCTCTACTGTGTCAGGTTGGGGAAAGGCTGGATTTCCTTTTTTTCCCACCAGATATCTGGGTCCTCTCTGATTCTCTGCATTCCGCTCATTCAAGCTTTGTGAAAATAACCCAGTATCGGTTCTTCTTTCAGTTATAAGAAACTTGATTTTTCACCAGGCACATGGCTAACCTGAGTCAAGACTTAGTTTCTTGTGGCATCATATGCGCACCTGCAGCTAAGTTCTGACAGCACAACCTAGACCACAGTATCAGGCAGCACTTCTGGGAAGGGCTCTTAAAGGGCAAGGCATTCTCTGCTTTACTCCTTGCTCCCGTACTTCACCTGTTGTCTGGGATGCAGCTGGGAAGGATGGAGCTCAAGCAGTCATCCTGGACCGTGAAGAGGAGGCCACATATTGATGAAGGAGCCATGATATAGAAAGAGCTTGGGCCCTGACACTGGAGCCCCAGGCAGCTCGGGCAGCTACTTTCTTCATCTAAGAGAGACAAATGCTCCTCATTTACTGTAAACCTCAATACTTATTTACAGTAAGCAGAATAATGTCCATGTCCCAATGCCCAGTCCCCATGAGTGTGTTATGTTACATGGCGAGGGGAGTTAAGGTTGCAGGTGGACTCTTTTTTTTTTTTTTTAATTATTTTTTAGAGAGAGGGGAAGGGCGAGAGGCAGAGAGGGAGAGAGACATTAATGTATGGTTGCCTTTCACCTGCCTCCAGCTACAGGCTGGGCTGGAGACCTGGCTTGCAACCTGGTTATGTGCCCTGACTGGGGAATCTTTGGGTTCACAGGCCGGCACCTTATCTACTGTGCCACCAGCCAGGGCTGGACTCTTAAAAGTTGCTAATCAGCTGAACTTAAAGTAAGGAAACTATCCTGGGTCAGGTAGGTGAGTTCAATGTAATCACAAAGACCTGAAGTGAGAGAGGCAGAGAGAGATCTGAACATGCTACATTGCTGGCTTTGAAGAAGGGAGGACCCACCAGCCATAGAATGCAAGACACCTTTAGAAACTAGAAAATACCAGGAAATGGATTCTCCCCTGGAGCCTCCAAAAGAAGCAGCCTTGGTCCTGCTGACACCTTGGTTGTAGCCCATGAGACCTACGTTATATTTCTGACCTCTAGACCTGTCAGATAGTAAATCTGAGTTGTTGTTTAAAACCGGCAAGTTTGTAATTGTTTGTTAGAGCGGCAATAGAGAACCAATGCATAATTGATCCAAGCTTCTTCCCCAGCTCTTTCTCCTCAATGCCCCTGACTAATAATAATAATAATAATAATAATAAACCAGTACCAACATTAACAGTTAACATACTGAACACTTTCCATGTGCCTGACAAAATCTTGGCATGCTACACTTACGTAAGTCACACAACCCCCCTACAAAGGAAGTAGAAAGCCTTAAAGGTAAATGTGGGAAAAGAAAAAAGGGCTGAAAAATAGCAAGCTAAACACCATCTAAATATTACGACAAATACGAAACTCAAAGTAGAATGTAAGAAAGAGTAAAAATCAAATGCACAATAGAAATGAATGCTAATAAGATCAAATTTAAGGGAAAAACAAATATACAGAGGGCCTACAAAGCTAAATATCAGTTATCATCAGTAACTGGAAAAGACTAATAAAACTATTGCAATTATATATTTATATTTTACATATATATATGTATGTATATATATATATATATATATATATAAAATAAAGAAGATATGACCAATATAAGCAATCAAAAAAAGAAACAATCGTCCCTAACAAGCCTCAGAAATACGGGATATAACTAACATTAGCGTTTATTTTCTCCACACAGGAGGGAGCGGAAGTTCACACATGTTGCG
Organism: Noctilio leporinus; assembly: GCA_004026585.1. NCBI lineage: Eukaryota > Metazoa > Chordata > Mammalia > Chiroptera > Noctilionidae > Noctilio > Noctilio leporinus. The sequence continues at coordinate 5,210 of PVIW01016609.1, read as the reverse complement.
TAACACAAGCGGCACAAGGGGAACTTGAACCCAGGATCCAGCGCTCCCGAGTCGCTGACTCGCTGTGCTATGGCGCCACCTCGCGAGCACGTCCAGCCTCCTCCTCTAACCCGTCCTGCTACTTGTGAAACCCCATCTCCTCCCTGGGCCTAGTTTAGGGTTCCCGCCGCCCACCCGCAGGGACACTTGAGCCAAACGTGTTCCATCCAGCCCTTAAGAGTTTCAGACTCGGCTTTCTGCGCAGGCTTCCTTCTGTAATTTCACTCGCATTTTACTTGCAGTCTCAACCACTCCCCTGCGTCCCCCGTGGCCCTGCCACGCCCTCCTGGTAGCAGGTTTGAATTTGAGCCGTGTTTTCTGGGATGGGGTGCCAGTCTGTGGAGGGCGGCTTACTCAACGGTCCCCGTTAGCCTGGCATCACCTGAGAGCTTTCAGGAAATGCCGAACCTGAATACTACCCCTGCCGGATTGGGACCTGTACTTTTGACAGGTCCCCACTACCCCCAAGTGATCTGCGCTAATGAAGGTTGAGTAGCTCGGGCCTCGGCCACAAAGGGGCGCTGTGGGACCCAGGGAGATTTGGAACAAGGCTCCTCACCTGAGGCAGGTGCCTCTGAGAAAATGATCTTCAGCCCTGTCCTGAAGTTAGGTGAGGAGTGACCTCCCCCGTGTCAGAGAAGTTCAAGTTCATTCTGGGGATTTGGGTTCCAGGCACTGTTTTATGAGGTTCGCCCACCTGAAACTCCTAGAGGTGTTTCTCCTTTTGCTCATGGAATTTTCTTAAGTCAGGAAAATTATATGAAATAACTTTATAGGAGATGAGCAAATTGAGGTCTCAGCAACCAAAGCCCTAACCCAATGGCTCTCAAACTCCAATGTGCATCCGGATCACCAGGAGGGCATGTGAAAACTCGGACTGTTGGGTTTTCACCCCTAGAATTTCTGATTCTGTAGGACTGGGGTGGGGCAGAGAATCTGCATTTCTAAGGGGTTCCCTCCCAGGGGATGCTGGTGCCGCTGGTTCAGGGACCCCACCTTGAGGACCACTGTCCCAAATCACGCAGTTGTTGCTGCTTTGGAAGCTCGTCTTAGCACTTTAGAAAGAATCCCACTCAGTGACATCATTACAGAAGTATTTATACCTAATGAGTTCTGATGAGCCAGTGCGAACTTAAGTACTGATCTGACTACATGCCTGTATTTATGCAACAGACAGGATTTTCATTTAAATCGTGTGCCACCTGTATGTTGTTTGTGTTCAGGTCCTGCCCTGATTGAGACTAGTGCTGTCATTTTCTTCTTCTAAAGGCAATTTTACATGTATACCAATCTCTCTCTCTCATTCCTAGAGTCCTTTGCAACACCTCTGTTATAACTCTTCCTATATTATGTTTGGATTACTGATTTGCCATCTGACTTTCTCAGGAGCTCATGGGTTCCTCAAGGGCAGGCATTGTTCCATGTGAAGAAAAAAAAGTGTGATAAGAAGTTGTTTATTTTTCTACTGTTTGTCCAGTTTGTGTTAATAAACAGTGAGGAAATGGTTTCTGGATAAAGAGGCTGTGTACATATGTCCTTGCAGGGGCATGTCAATGTGTTCTTGAGTTTGAGATTTCATGGGGTGCAGGGTGGGATTGGTTGGGGCTGAGGGCTTGTCAGTGATGGTGGGTGGGTGTTTCTGTTGTGGGGACATTGGGACTGTGTGTCTCCGGGATTGGGTATCAATCACTTGTCTATTCTCACTGTGTATAGATACCAATGAGATTCAGTGACCATCAGTGGCAGACTGTGGGAAGGAATGGAATAGCTACACCCCCATCCCCCATCCATGTGTGTGTCCATGGTATCAGAGACCCCTGTGGACCCAAGACTCATGTCTGTTGGTGCCATAGGGATGGATGCTGTGATCTCTGTAGGTTCTCTGATGCTGGCTGTGTGCTGTGTCCCAGTGGGTCCTCTGTTCCTGTCCCTGAATCTGCCTCCCTGTCCAGGTCTCCTTGCTGTATCCCATGTCACCATCTGTATGTGAGGCTCATGGCCCAACTGAGCAGGTGGAGCTCTAGGCGACTGTGTCCAACCCTGCTACACTTACCACGTCTCCATCCCAGAGTCCAGGCCCTTGAACAGCTTGCAGGGGGTGGGGGTTCTGTGTCTCCCTGAGGTCAAGGAGGCCCCCTGGGAAGTCAGCAGCTGAAGATCAGATTTCATGTAGTCATGGGAGGAAAGGGGGGAGGAGGATCCAGGTCTGGTCTGGGGCAGCACCAGACCAAAGTCTGGGATCTCAGAATCATTCTAGTGATAACCATAGTAGCTCCTATTTACAGAGCACTATACTTCATGCTTTAAATGTTTATATTTATGCTGTTGTGTTAGTCAATATTACATACAAACTATAACATTTATAAATAACAATTATGTGGAGTATTCATGTTTATGAACATTTTATTATAGTAGATATAAATCACCATCTAATATAAAGTGATTTTAAGTGATCATATTCTATTTCTAGTCTCATATTCTATTATCCCATTGAAGGTAGGAGGAAACTGAAACTCAGAGAGGTGAGTTCCCTTGCCCAAGGTCACACAGCAAACAAGGTTGCTAGGCAATGTGACAAAGTCAAAATTTGAACCCACTTTTGTGTTTCCAGCCTTTGGCTTTTAATCGCTGCATCACCCTGGCCAGAGTGGCAGAGAGCATCTGAGGGCACCAGCAGGGAGTCAGGAGAGCTGAGTGACCGGGATGATAGCTGTGCTGGCTTACATTTGTTGAGCTCTGTTGTGTGCCAGGCATAATAATAATGATGGCACATGTTCCTGTGACTCACAGTGAGGGCCCTGCTGTAAGTACTCTTACATGGAGTGTCCTTTTTACTCCTTTTCCCAGCACTCGGAGGTGGAAGCATGTGTGAAAGCTCATGAAGGAGCTGGTATTTGGTGCCAGGCTGTCCCTCACACATTCAAACTTTCTATTATCCCTTATAATCTTCACAACAATCCTATAATGCAGAAAGAAATAGCACCCATTTTACAGATGGGGAAACAGAGGCCAAGACTTGGACTCACCCACACAACCACAGATAAACAATTGTCTGTCTGAGCAGCTCATCCACTCTTGACCCTGTTCGTGTCTGGCAGGAAACCAGAAATGCCAAAGAGGCTCTACAGGGTCTTGGCCAGGCTCCCAGATGCCCATCCTGTCCCACACAGATTTTAGGCTCCTCCTCTTCCTGTCCTGCTCCCTAATGTTTTCTTGGCTCATGTCATTTCTGCTTGCTGATTGGTTAAGCACTCATTGTGTTATAAGAATTATCTAATTTTCTATTGATTAGGTTTTTGTTTGGGTTTTTACTAGATTGTCTTTTTGCTATATAAAAGTTTTTAAGTTTTATACATTTCAATTGATCCTATTTATTTTATAGATCAAGATTCCAACCTGGTGGAAAATCTTCCAGCTCCTAGCGAGTGGTAGGGCTGGGGGCAGCCTCTCCTTCCCTCCCTCCCCCTCCTAGGCTTATCCTACTGGGGTGGGGGTGTTTGGTGTTTTCTTGTCACTTTGTAAGCACTCTTTATTTGTATAGCCATTTCCCAGAGCCTTTGCACACTGCCTCACAATGGTTTTTAAGTAGTTCATCAATAGATCTATCTCATATTTCACAGATCTGGTTTCTGATCTTGCTGAGGAAGCTCACTCATCCTGAGAGGAGGGGGTTCCTCCTCCTTCTCCTCCTGCCACCCCCCTCCCCCCTTTCCCCTCCTGGGCCTCCCTCCTTATCTCCAGCTGCTACTTTCCCAAGGTCTTGGGACCTGCCCCACCTGAAAGCCCAGGCCCCAGCCCCCACCCCACCCCCAACTCAGCCTCTCCTTATGTCCACGGGAGGCAGGCTCCGTGGGGTGTTCCAGTCCTTGTCAATTTTTCAGAGTTCTTCTATGCATACCTATTAACCCTGTTACCCTCTGTTGCAAGCCACTGGTCCTCAAGTTCTGTTGATTGGCTTCCTTTTCTTTTTTCATTTTTCGGTTTTTTTTTTTTTTTTTTTTTTAGATTTTATTTATTATTTTCAGAGAGAAGAGAGAGGAGAGAGGCAGAGAAGGAGAGAGACATCAATGTATGGTTGCCTTTTACCTGCCTCCAGTGATTGGCTTCCTTTATAGTGCTGTTTACCACATAAAATCTTAAGCTGCTACTTTCATACAAATCTGTCCATCCGGTGTTTCTGGGTGGTGGGTTTGCGACCTGCATTAGGAAGGTCTCAGGGCTCCTGGAGAAGGGGGCGCCCTCCCCTTCCTCCCCTCCCCTCCCGGAGCCCTAATCTCGCAGCTTCTCCCTTCCCACGGGTCAGCAGCATAAAAGCCCTCAGGGGCATGCACCTCAGAGTCACCATGTCCCCGCTGTGCCCACTGCTGCTGGCCCTGGCCCTGGTAGCCGTCCCCGGCGTCCGAGGCGCCTGCCCCTTGCCTGCCGACCTCAAGAACACCAACGGGACGCGGACGTGCGCCAAGCTCTATGACAAGAGCGACCCTTACTACGAGAACTGCTGCGGCGGCGCCGAGCTGGCGGTGGAGCCGGGCGCCGACCTGCCCTACCTGCCCTCTGGCTGGAGGAACGTCATCTCCTCACTCGTGGTGGCCCCGCGCTGCGAGCTCACCGTGTGGTCCCGCCAAGGCAAGGGCGGCAAGACTCACAAGTTCAAGGCCGGCTCCCACCCGCGCCTGGAAGAGTACCGCCGGGGCGTCTTAGGCCACTGGTCCAATGCCATCTCCTCCCTCTACTGCAGGTGCGGTCCTGCCCCCGCCCCAGGGCGCAAACCCGCGTCCAGAGCTCGCAACCCAGCACCCAGGCCCAGCCCCACCTCCTCGGCCTGCCTGTTCCTCCAGACCTCTGACCCCCTGACCCAAATTGGGAGCCCCTTAGGCCCCGTCCTGGAGGTGCCCCTTCTCCCTCACACCACTTCCCCCAAGCCCTGCCTCTTGGCTCTCTCAGACTCTGTTCTGGAATTTCCAGATCAGAAGCTGACCCAACACCCCCTCCATTCTGGGAGCAACCTCCTCCAACCTTCCTGAACCCTCCACCTGCCTACCCACCACACGGGCACTCTCCAGGGAAGGCCACCAACTCTGGAGTTGCCAAGACTAGCTTGGAGATGGGGAGCCATCAACCCCTTCACCTTGAGACCCTAGAACCAAAGCCAGTCCTTCCTTCTCCCCAAA
>PVIW01016608.1:0-16198 GCA_004026585.1 Noctilio leporinus | reverse complement strand
CAGAAAGAAAGAAGGAACTTGTACCCTTTGCAACAACATGGATGGAACTGGAGAGTATTATGCTTAGTGAAATAAGCCAGTCAGTGAAGGACAGGTATCATATGATCTCACCCATTACAGGACAATAATGAGCAAAACTAACAACAAGCAAAACAGAACCAAGTATATGAATACAAGGAATAGGCCTGCAGTGGTCAGGAGGAAAGGGGTTGGGGGGAGGGGGGAGGCAGAGGGAAAGAAGGGGAGCAGCTTAGACAAGAACCTAGTATAAAGGAACCATGGACATGGACAACAGGTGGGATTGACTTTGGGGGGAATGGGTGGGTGGGGAGGGGGACAGATGGGAGCAAAAAGGGGATGGATGTATTACAACAACAATAAAATTTTTAAAAAAATAAAGAAGAGATAAACATTCAATCAGAACAAAAAGAAGAAACAAGAACCAAAAAAAAAAAAAAAAAAAGGAGGATAGGCTTGGGAACCTCTGGGACATCTCCAAAAGTGCCAACATCTGAAATGTCATAAAGGTGCCAGAAGGAAAAGAGGAAGGGCAAGAAATTGAAAACTTACTTGAAAAAATAATGGAAAAAAAAAAGTCCTCTAATTTGGCAAAGCAAATAGACATACAAGTCCAGGAAGGACAGATAAGTTAGACCCAAAGAGGATCACATTGAGACACATCATAATTAAAATGCCAAAGTTTAAAGATAAAGAGAGTACCTTAAAAGTTGTGCATATGTTTACTGAAGATCTATTGTGAAATATCAGTACTCAGCTAGATGAAAGAAGAAAGGGAATACAGTGTCAGACTTATGGTTTACATGATAACAAACAGGAGAGGAAAAAGAAAGAACAGAAGGAGGGGAAGAAGGGAGAGAAGAAGAAATTCTCAGGTAGAAATTCTCAGGTACTACTGGTGAGAGAGGAAGTTGACTTACTCACTTTAGATTGTAGTTTCATCACTATCTAATAAAGTTTAAAGTGCATATACCCTACAACCTAAAAATTCCACTCATAAGTAATTGCTTTACAGAAATGCATGCTTATGTGTCATAACCATGTGGTCATAGTAGCATTATAGCTGGTATAGTTCAAATCAGAAACAAAATGCCCACAAAGTAAGAATGTTAAATTGCGGTATGATTATCCAATGGAATACTATACAGCAACGAACATGAAGGCACTACTGCCGCACACAGCAATGATAACATGGATGAATCTTAAAAACATACTGTTGAACAAAACAAGCCAGAAACAAAAGTATTCATTCTGTACAATCCCATTTGTAAAGTTCAAAAATCAGGAAAAGTTGAATTAAGTTTGGGGATTTTTACACAGGCGGTAAAATCACAATGCAAAATAAAGGAAAGAAAAGGATTATGGTCTATGTAATAATTAATCTTATGTGTTAACCTTACAGTCAGACAGAGGCCTACATGTTGCTGTGAAGGCCTTTCTTAGATGAGATTAACATTTAATTAGTATACTTTGAGAAAAGCAGATTATGCTCCATAAGATGGGTGATCCAGTCATTTGAAGGCTGTAAAAGAAAAAGATTGATGTCCCCCAAAGAAGAAAAAATTCTGCCTTTAGACAGCATTCAAACTCAAGCTGCAGTACCAGCTCTCCAACCTGCTGACTTGCTCTGCAAGTTTCTTGCCAGCACCAAGTGCATGAACCAAATCCTTAAATTAATCCCCCTTGTGTGTGTGTGTGTGTGTGTGTATCCTATTGATTCTGTTTCTCTGGAGACCACTAATACAATTTAGAATGGACTTTGGGTTGCTAGAAATATTTTATTTCTTGTCCTGATTGGTAGTTATGAAGATATTCACTCTTCAATACTTTATTAAACTGCATATTTATGATTTCTATACTTTGCTATATATGTATTATATCTTACATTTTTAAAGGGGTTTATGAAAGTATTACTTTTTAGCTAACGTTGAGAAGCTCACACATAAAAGAAATTGTATCTAGCATTAAATGACGTATCTTGCAGCTAGATAGTTGGGAGGTCATGATAAAACATACAAATGCCACTTATATTATATTTTCTTGCAGTTATTTATCTTTGACTCTCACCATTCTAAAAAAGTTAAGTCTCCTTGTGAATGCCACAATATTTTATGTATACATCTTTATACTTTTCCATGTCTCTTCAGTTAGAAGTTAAGCATTGTAAGGAAAAGATTTATATCTCATTTTTCCACTTTAGAATATATGGAAGGCACTCCATTTTTAGATGTATTTATGATCCAGTTCATTAAAATAAATAGTACTTTTCTAAATAATTCCCCTTCAATATGATTTCTTATGGTTCTGAATAACTATGGAATGGTATAGGCTAGGACAGTGATTTTCAACCTTCTTTCACCTCATGGCACACATAACTAATATTAAAACCCTGCAGCACACAAAAAAATATATTTTTGCTTATCTGACAAAAATAGGTATAATTTTGATTGATTTACAAAAATAATAATAGTAATTACCTATATTTCTTTTTTCCTCACCCAAGGATACAGAAACATCAGTGTGAGAGCAAAATATCAACCCATTACTTCCCAAATGCCCTCCAACTGGAAATCAGAATTCACAACCTTTTGGTGCACTCCTACCCACTGAGCCACCTAGCCAGATCCATTGCCTACCCTTTTTGCTCCAAAGTGACTTTTTAAAAAAATCAAGGGCCTATATTTGTACATAAGGATTTCCAGTACCAAGAATTAAATAGTCAGAAGCAACCTTATTATGCAATCATGGCCAATAAGTTGCAACTCTATATATAGTATTTATGGTTGAAGAGAGGGCATTCATAACAAATGGGTGATATGTAGGCTGTTGTCATTTTTTTAAAAGATTTTATTTATTATTTTTCAGAGAGAGGGAGAGAGAGAGGAAGAGAGGGAGAGAAACATCAATGTATGGTTGCCTTTCACCTGCCTCCAGCTATGGACCTGGCTGGAGACCTGGCTTGCAACCTAGTTATGTTGCCCTGGCTGGAAATCGAACCAGCGACCTTTGGGGGTTTCACAGGCCAGCACCTTATCCACTGTGCCACCAGCCAGGGCCTCATTTTCATTTTTTTGATGATCTAAAGGAAAAGAGGTCAGTATTCCTGACTAAATAGTCAGGTATTGCATGTTTTAAAAATTCTTGCAACCCCCAGTTGAAAATTACTGCACTAGAATGATCAAAAAATGTATGGACAAGATGGGTCATATGCTGAATATCAGTGGGAGAGCCTAAAGTCATTCTCTTCATAACGCAGAGAACTGTTGAAGACAGAGGTGAGCATGGGAGGCTGGCAGTACACTGGAGCAATGGTCAGAACACATGAGCTGAGAAATGGAGCAAAGCTAATCAAATAAATGAAGCCAGGAGGGAAGACAGGGCCTGATTCTGTAGGAAATGAGAACCAATTATTAGTTTCTTTCTTTCTTTTTCTTTTTCATTTGACATAATGACCTCACTTTTAGAACAGAACCCTCCAACCCCTACTTTCTATATTAATGACATTCCCAAGCTATTGGTCAAAATGCTGTGACACTTAAGTTTTCTCTTTTGCTTTGGTTTTCAGCTATAGAGAAACATAACTATCACCAAGGCACTAACAGGGTATTTTCAAACACAGGAATGATGTTCTTAGAATAATGGTCTTTGGTTTCTGGTATGTAAGCATGGGACTCAAGTTCTTGCCTTCAATTATTGGATAAAGGATACAAAAGGGGGGAGGGGCTTGGGAAAAAAAAAGGATACAAAAGGTTAAGACCCTAAAATTGGTGAGATTGAATTTTGTCCATGGAGCTGAGGATATTTTTAATTGTTTGTGATTATTTTGACATTACGTAAACTTAACCGGTAACAAATTAGAGTTACACTTTTTGTGCGCTGAGTTCACATGTTAAGTGTCCAGAAAAAGTTAACCTGGATGATAATGCCAATAACATCATGGAGACAGAGCCAACTTTTGGGGATCTGGTTGGCCCACAATTCCAGTCCTCTCTATACCCAGTGTTTTTTATGAAAACTCTGTCATTGCATTTCTTTTTTTCTCTAGATATACATGGAACTCCTAATGTAGCCTTCTTCATTATACAGCTATTTTTCCTTTTAGTTTATTACAGTTACAAAAGAAAGATAAAGCACTCTTCCATAACTGAATCCTATATTAACAAAAATAAATGGAATTAAGAAGAGGCAGAGAAAAATGGGAGCTGGAAAGTGTCTGAACAAATGGCTGAAATGGTGGGCAATTTTCCAGTCTGATTTATGCTGTGCTTAATCTCCCATTCCCAGGAGCCCTTTTTGCTGCTAACAGGAGGGGGATGATCTGCCTAACCTCCCTCCCTACAACATGTGCCCAAAGTGCAAGATGGTGGGGGCAGCCAGCGAAGAGGCTCTGCGTGTAGGAAGCAAGCTTCTCCTGCCTGGGCGGAAAGCTTAGCTCAGTGGGCTTATAATTTTCGTCAAGGCCAGAGCCCGTAGTCAAGGTGCCCTGACTACCACTTCACCTGCTTTAAGGAAAGATGTGTGCTGTAAATTCTTTGTCCTAGAATTCATGGAGACCATTTCTGACCTTCATACAAAACTCGGGGAGAAGCTTATTTGGAGGTTATTTTTCAATGGTAAGATGTTTAATAGCAGGTGTCCCGTATTGAAAAATAAAATGTCTTTTGAAAAAATTATTAATATGCAGAAATACATCACCTCTTGTCCTACTGCACAGAGATAACCACTGCTAGCTTGCTCTTGGGTGTTTCCAACACATTATAGGTGAAGGTATTTTTATGGACTGAATGCTTATGTCACATTCCCTCCCACCCGCACCCTTAAATTCATACATGAAAGCCTTCATTCCCAATGTGATGGTATTGAGGAGGTGCAACCTTTGGGAGAAAATTAAGTTGGATGAGGTCATGAAGAAGGGTCCCTATAAAGCAATTAGTGTCCTCATAAGAAGAGGAAGTGACTAGACGTTTCTTTCATTCTCTGCATGCACACAAAGAAATGGTCGTGAGAGAAGGCAGCAAGAAGGCAGCTGACTACAAGCAATAAGGCAGGACTCACCAGGAACCAACTCAGCTGGCACCTTGATCTTGAACTTCCAGCCTTCAAAACTGGGAGAAAGAAATTTCTGTTATTTAAGTCACCAAGTCTCTGGTATTTTCTTTTAGCAGTCTGAACAGTTTAAGACAAGTATATTTTTTTAATGGAGACCAATGGTTTTCCATCTCTCTCTCTCTCCTGTCTTTCTTTTTTATTTTGCCCAGGTAAAAATAACTATATAGAGAGACAGGTTTGTCTATGACAGAATGATTAGAAGCAGTGGCTCCGGTCTGTTTGTGTTCAACTCACCCACTTCTTAGCTGTGTGACATTAATTTAAGCAAGCTACTTAACCTCTCTGTGCAGATTCTGTTGCCTCAACTGAAATAGGATGTGAGCAGTACCTATGTCCAAGGGCTCTTGTAAGGATTAAATTAACAAATATATGTATAGTGTTCGGAACAACACCTATTCATCACAATGTAAGACTTGGCGGCTACTGTTATTTCTGTTTCTACTGTGAACTTCTCAGATGGAGCACCACTAGTGCACAACTCCTCCTGAAAAAAATTAGTATTTCTGATCAAGTGCTTGAGCAGTTTTCTGATAAACTTTAATGGGATTAAGATTTGTTCCAGGAACCCAGACTCTGTGCTGTTAGTCAGCCTGTGGGTCACACAGCCTGGGTACAGAGCAGGGTCCCAGGGGCATCTCCATGCACCCTTGATGTCACAAACATGTGCCAGTGGGGCAATGAACTGCTTAAATAAGTATTTCTTTATTTTTTGTATAACTTTCTATATACAGTTTAACAATTATCTAATTATTTTTTCATTTAGAAGTCTTCCAAATGTGAATTTTTAGACTATATTAATATCTTTTTTTTCTTTGCAACGAGATTAAAATAAAACTTTGACACATATTGTTAACTGCCAGGAAATATTTTTACTTGATAAGCAAGAGAAAAACTGCCTCATTCCATCCTCCTGTAGGCTTTTATCTATTAGAAATAATTTGTTATCAGAAATAAACTATTGGAATTTTAAATTAAATACACAATAGCACCATACGTCATTGGGGAAATGAAAGCTGAAACAATGAGATACCACTAGCACCTATTAGAATGGCCAAAATCCAAGATACTAAAACACCCAATGGTGGCAAAGATATTAAGCAATAGGACATTTCATTCCTTGATGGTGGAAATTAAAATAGCACAGTCACTCTGGAAAACAAATTGGCTGTTTCTTACAAAACTAAAATACTTTCACCATGTGATTCAATAATCTCACTCCTTGATATTTACCCAAAGGAACTGAAAACATATGTTCACACACAAAAAATCTGCACATGAATGCTTATAGCAGCTTTAGTTAGAATTGCTAAAACTTGGAAACAACTAAGATGTCCTTCAGCCAGCGAATGGCTAAATAAACTGTGAATATACAGACAATGGAATATTATTCTGCACTAAAAATAAGCAAGCGATCAAGCCATGAAAAGACTTGGAAAAACATTAAAAGCATGTCACTATATAAAAGAAGCCATGTTAAAAAACCTACACATTGTATGATTTCAACTATGTGGCATTCTGAAAAAGACAAAGTTTAGGAAGACATTAAAAATATCAGTGGTCGCCAGGGGCTTGGGTCGAGGGAGGAAGGAATGAAGAGTGGAGCACAGGGGATTTGTGGGCAATGAAACTATTCTGTATGATACTGAAGTGAAGACATGTCATTATCCATTTGTCAAAGCTCATAGAATGTAAATAAAAAGAGTGAATCCTGATATAAACTATGGACTTAAAAAATAATGTATTAAAACTGGTTTATTAGTTATAGCAAATGCACCACACCAAAGCAAAATGTTACTAATAATCATTGAGAACACTGAGCAGCAGGGTGAATGGATGCATGGGAACTGTCTGTGCTTCCTGCTCCTTTGTCTATAAACTAAAATGTCTCTTAAAAAAATTGCCTATCAATTTTAAAAAGTCTGTTCTTCCTGGCAATGCATTTTGCTTGCACACCCTTTCAGATTTTTTCTTACATAAATGTGAAATGGACAAGAACAAGATTATGTTATTATATTAATAGTCTCTTGTAGACTTTATTTTTCTTGTAATTCTATATTATAAGGATACTTATAGGGTACTAAATATTCTATGACATTATTTTAGGTATATTGATATCCCTTTATATATACAATAGGGGGTGATGCCAAATTTTTATTTTAGATATTTAGATTGGTCTCAACAGCTGATAAATACATAGCACTATGATAACATTCTTTCAATTACATCCATTCAAACATGAGTGATTCTTTGGTTAGGATAAGCTCTTCAAGGCAGAATTGCTGCTAAAGCCATATGTATAGTTAAGGCTTTCCATATTTATTGCAAAATTTCTCTTCCAGAAACTCCTAGTTTTTACTCCCATCAACCTGTTCCCTCACCAATACTAAATATTATCATTATGCAAATCAATGGTAATTCCATAGACAAAAAGATACTTCATTGTTATTAGTTTTAATTTGCATTTTAATGTTCTTGGCCATTTAGAAGTCCTTATGATATTACTGAAGGGTATTTTTTAATTAATTAACATATTAAAGGAAATGTTAGCCAGGGACCCAGTTTTATTTTTTAAAAACCAAAACATGCCCTGGCTGATGGCACAGTGGATAGGCACAGGCCTATGAACCCAAAGGTCGCTGGTTTGATTCCCAACCAAGGCATATAACCAGGTTGCAAGCCAGGTCTCCAGCCAGGTCCATAGCTGGAGGCAGATGAAGGGCAACCATACATTGATATCTCTCTACCTCTCTGCCTCTCTCCCTTCACCTCTCTATAAAAATAATAAATGCAATTTTTTAAAGATTTTATTTATTGTCTTCAGAGACAATGGAGTGATAAACTTCCATTCTACTTTCTTCTGAAACTCACCATCCTGCTACTAACAGGCTTATACCCAGATCATTAGTTTTAGAAAGAGAATGGGAAAAATTTCAACAGTAGATAAGAGATCTCCATATACTCTGACCCATACCCTACCTTAACCCCTGAAAGATGGAAAGTGCATGGATGCAGGTAGCCAAAGAAGTAGAACTGAGCGGCCATGGCTTTGAACTTGGCCTGCCCAGCAGCCAGGGAGGAAGGAGCTGGAAATGGGACCTCAGTGCAAGGTCTCTGCATGTAAAAGTTCACTCACCCCCTACAACCACCACAAAGTAAGCAAAGGAGGTAGGTGTTTACAGTCTCCTCCCAACACCAGAAACAACAGCAGGAAAAAGCAAAACATAAACTAGGGATGATTTTATTCAAAATGAACTAACTGTCTTGCCATCAGCCAAGTAAGAATAATGATACAATTTGAAGGGCACTTAATGTAATGACTCACCCCTCCCTCCCACCCAAGCAGCAGGTCACCTACTCATCAGTCTTTTTATTGCCTTATATTTCTTTCTTCAAAAAAAAAAAAAAAAGATTTTATTTATTTGTTTGTTTGTTTTTAGAGAGAGAAGGGAGAGAGAAAGAGAGGGAGAAAAACATCGGTGTGTGAGAGGAACACCAGTTGGTTGATTCTCGTACATGCCCTCAAACCAGGCATGTGCCCCGACCAGGAATTGAACTGGTAACCTTTCCCTTTGTGATACAATGCTCAACCCACTGAGTCATGTTGGTCAGGACTATCACCTCATATTTCTATATGAAACAGCAATCGAAGTTCTCAAGACATTTGAGGAAAAGTTACACCATGAAAAATAGAAACAGACCAAGATAAGTGTACTAGTTCCAAGCTTTTGTGAGACTGGATTCCTCTATTATTTCACTTGCCATGAAGTATAAGCACAAATGCAAGCTTGTTTGCCAATTCCCAGTAAACAGCTGGTGTTGCTTCTGTAAAGATATAGAGAGCCAAGATGTCACTCAGTGTTGATATGTGGAATCTAATTGTAAACAGCCAGCCAACTGGAGGTTTCTACTAATATCTGTGACTACTGCAACTGGAGGCCATTTCAGTTTGCTAGGTTCCTCAATCCTTAACTTCACACAAAATAACATCAGGGCAGCACCTTGCCCAATGTTTGCAAGAACTGGACTCCCACTGAGAAGCTGTTATCCATGCTTTGATGTTTGGAAGAGAAATAAATTCTCTTATTGAGAAGTCATTGGAAGCAGGAGTGGTCTGGTGGCAGCTTTGCTAAGCCCGGCTCTCACTAGGACTGACTGGGCATGGCAGACAACTCTGCATCTCCCTTCCTTAAGGCTCCCAGGCTGCTAGCACATCAGTCACAGCAACCAAAAAAGGAGTGAGGTTCTGGCAAGGATGTCTTCACATATCAAGGAGAATGGAGCCACCACAGTCCTGTGATTAAATGTGTATCCTAGACATTGGAAATGATGGGCATTCCTACCAAAGGCCATTCTTTTTGGGGAAAGCCAGGAAATGTTCAATTCCTTGTTCTTCCCCTAGTTCTGGGATTTATGATGCTATTCTATTTTGCTTTCGAAAATGGAACCTAAGCCCTGACTGGTGGCTTAGTGGATAGTTGCCAGACTGCAAACACAAAGGTTGCTGGTTCGATTCCCAGCCAGAGCACATAACCAGGTTGCAATCCAGGTCTCCAGCCAGGTCTGTAGCTGGAGACAAAAGGCAACATACATTGATGTTTTTCCCCTTCTCTGCCTCCCTCCCTTCCCCTCTCTCTAAAAATAATAAATAAAATTTAAAACAGAAAATGGAACCTAGAGCAAGTAGCTGGTTCTGACATTTTCTAGAGAACAGCTGCAAACAAATTCTTGTGTTTGTCATTTAATAGATTCCTTGAAGTCAATAGGGCTGATGATGTTCACTTGCTTTCAATGGGATGACAAGTCCTTCATTGAGGCTGATGCAAACCTCCTAGTCAGGTTACTAATTTGTTTACTGGAAGTGAATTTGCATCAATTAGAATAAATTCTCAGAGAGAAGAACTGAATGACCCAGCCTCATGCTGCTTAAGGCCAGGAGCAAATGCTGTTCATGAGTCACTCCCTCCGTGAAAGTGTTAAGAAGAATATAGTAACACAGATATCTTAGTTTTAGGAAATGAAATTGAAGCAAGTAGTGGAGGAATATGTGTGATTGAATTTGAACCCTGCTCAGATGACATTGACAGAGGACATTGCTCACATTGCTATAAATGTCTAGAACCAGGGGCTCTTGTGTTTTCAAATGGTTCTCTCAGAAAGATCATGGAGTTCATACTAGACACTCCTTCAACACACAAGAAATCTGCAGAAGAGCTCATGAGACTCGGTCTATAGCCTTGACCAGATTGAGCCTCATGCAACTGGAGAAGACACAGAGAGAAACCGTTCCTCAGCAGTTAACATTTGTAAATGGCCCCCAGTTCCAATTCTCATACAGCAAGTGCTGTCCGTAAAGCAGGCAGCATAATGTTTCATGGCACTTTAGCCTTTACCATGGTCACCAAGGAGAGAAACTTCCATGCATGTATTCCTTGTATCTAACTTAAGTTGTAAGGAATCTGTTCTGGGTACCCCATGAGAATGTCCTTCCTGTGAGTCCAGTCTTGTGGCTGACTTGCACTAAGTACTCACAGAAGTTCTCAGCATTGATCTGAATTTCTAGAACTGGAATTTAAGTTCTATTTGTAAGTGCTAGGGATCTACAGAAATAAACAATCCAATATTAGCTCTTTGACCTTTTTAATGCTAAAAGAATAATAGTTAGCAAACTAATTAATTCATTGTACTTAAAAGCTGGCTGTGAGTTTTCAGAGAAGCTTGTAAATAAGTTCATATTATCAAAGACTAGAATCAAAATTCTGAGTCTTGTGCAATCTTTCCTGAAATGTCAAGGAATCCACACCAACAGTTCCTTGTATTTTATATCCTGCCATGAAATTACTCACAAGACTATGAATATTCTAACAGGGAAAATGAAAGTTAAGCCTACTGCAGCACTGAAAATGTCTACATAAGACCGCATTCCATCTAGACCAACATTCTCTGTGTTTCCTATAACACACCTGTGCTAATTACATGACTTATTGGGTGATACAGAGTTAACTTACTATGCAACTGCATTTTCTTAACTGTATTGCTTTCTGACAGATGTTTAGAAATTTCACTTAATTGCCTAGGATGTGAATTATGCACTTGAGCTTGTATAATTTGCTCTTCCCTAGATCCCCAAGAAATTGAGATCAGATACTCACTAAAGTTTTGATTCTTGTAAACAAACTGAGGTTTGTGTCTGGAACTCCAAGGTTTCAAAATATGAGCATTAATGCAATTGCACAGCTGCTCCGTTCTTCTTGACTGCAAAGAATTCTCACCTTCACCACAGTGAATCCATTCACTGCCAGAAAACTGGTAGCAATGCTCTGTGCTATGAGCTTTTAGCAAGAAAAAAAGGACTTCATTAAAGCTTTAGCAAATGAAGATAAAAATATGCAAACATTACTGTCCCTGTCTAAGGTCTAAAAGTCTTGGCACTGTAGTCTCTACTTCCTCTTCAACTTCAAGGTATTTGCCCTAGTTGATTTCTCTCATTTTGCTTTCCATGAGCAAAAGGGTATTTTTGTTTTTATTTTGAGCCTCATAGCAGGTGCAAGGAAGACACTAACCAGCATTCAAAAAGGATCCACATGTTGGCCTGTATAGTTGTATAGTTTGGAGTCAGCTTCAAAGCTCTACAGCATCCGCCAAGTTTGAAGAGCACACCAAGTTAAGATTTCTTTAAAAAATTATTTTCAAAGTTTTATAACTTCTCAAAGACCTTGTCATTTATGTATGTATGTATGTATGTATTTATTTCCCAACAGTCTTAATGATGGTGACTCTTTAAAGAAGCCTGTAGGCATTGCTGTCACTGCAGGTGGAAAGCACAGGTGTAACAGGCTGCTCACCCTGTTCTCCAGGACTTCCAGGAATAGGGCCCAGTGGCTTCCTGGAAGGCTGTTTCCTTGGAAGTTAAATCAGCAAAAGCAAGCATGTTCAGGTAGTAAGTGAAAGTAATGGTCTGCTTCCTGATCAGTTAATAGCCTAACAGACAATAGCTAAGACGCCAGTATTGTTACCATAGCCAAGGAGTAGATTCTAAACTCAGTTATTTCTCTTGTCCCAGGAGCCTCAAAGTTTTCATGAACCTTACTAGCTCCCACTCTGGACCAACAGAATTACTGGTATTCATAAAAAATACATTATTTTAAATTGTGATACATTCCATAAAGGGAATGAATTGGGTGGTATGAGAAAGAATCATTATGGGGAATGGTAGGGGATCAGGGAGTAAACTACCGAGGAGGGACAGATGCACATACTGGAATTTCATGAAATTATCCTGTCTTATGGGAATACGGGGAACTTTCCCTTTCCCATTTTCCCTTAGTTATTCTCACTGGTCTAATAATCAAATTGACATAAGACATATTAACAGGAGAAAATAACTAAATTTAATTATACATGTATGTATGGACATTCCATGAGAATATGGGGCCAGAGAACAAATCAGGAAGATGAGCTTACATGGCATCTGAGCTCAGGAGAAATGAAGGTAGCAGTCTGGACGTCAAAGGAAACATAGGCAATTTACAGGTACATGAAAAGGAGCAAACACTTGATAAACAAAAGCTGACTGGGCCACCCAGAAAAAAAATGAGACATGAGAGGACCTTAACCAAAGGGTCTTGCTAAGGGTTCTCCCTTTCTGCCTCACTTAGTTCATGATAAACTATATTCATCCATGATGGTAGTTCCCTTCATGAAACAGGTCCTCTAACCCTTTTAGGCAGTGGGAGGGAAGTCTAAGTTTATTTCTGAGTCTTTTGTTGCTTAAAAATAACCAGTTTAATTTTGTTTGCTTGCTTATTTTGTTCTTTAGATTCCACATATGAATGATATCATCTGGTATTAGTCTCTCTCTGTCTGACTTACATCACTTAGCATAGTGCCCTCTAGGAAACAGGCTCATAGATACAAAGAGCAAATTATTAGAGGCCAGAGGGAAGGGGTATTGGGAGAAAGAGTAAAAAAAGATGATGGAATTAAGGAGTAGTAATTGATAGTTAAAAAACAGTCACGGAGATGTAAAATAAAGCATAGGGAATATAATCAACAATATTGTACTATCTATGGTGTCAGGTGGGCACTTGAATTGTCGAGGAAATGCTTTGTAACCTATATGAATGTCTATTCACTGTACTGTACTGTACACCTGACGCTAATACAAAGAAAGTGTTAAATGCAAACTAAGTTAAAATAAAATTTAAAAATAACCAGCTTAAAATAATCAATATCTCAAACAGGCATATTTGGAGTGGCAAACTCTGCTCCCCCCAACCCCAACTATAAAAGCATCACTTTCTTCTTCCAAGTCCATTTCCAGATGAGGTCCAGCAGGAGGAAGGCATTACCTACCGTGACACAGAGCAGCGCTCCTGCTGCAGTGAGAAGAGAGGTCATGGGGTTTGGGAACACCTGCCATTGCCGTTGTCCTGTTTCCTTGTCGCTTCCCAAAAACAAGCTTTGTAGATGATGAAAAGCAAGCTGTCGTAGATTCTTAGTGAATGCCAGTCCTGGCTCCAGAGAACATAGACAGAAGCTTCCACCGTGTGTTCTGAACGATCAGGAGTCCCCTGTGTGCTGGATCCCTCCTAAAAGAATCCACTCCCACAACTTTGGGGGAAATGGGTGGGTGGGGAGGAGGACAGAGGGGAGCAAAAAGGAGATGGATGTAATACAACAACAATAAAATTTAAAAAAAGAATCCACTCTCACAAAGCATTTAGGACACAGGAGGGCTTTACTGAAGACCTCACAGAAGAGACAATGGAGGGACAGTGTTCCCTTGTATAGATCACAGCACATTTCTGACAGTCCTCATTAAAGGTTTTGTGGTGTTCCAGCCAAACACAGTTTGCCTTCCCAAATCACCACTAGGGTCCTGAGTTCACTGGCTCCACCCTCCCAGGCAGGAAGCTGCACACCATTTTTATTATGTTAAATGCACTTGGAGATCCCCACCCTTGTGAGTTTCTTTTTCTAAACAGCTCATACTCCTACAAAGAAGAACTAGGGTGAGTGAAACTGTCTAGTAACATTTATAAAGGTAACCCAGTGATCACAAAGTCCAGGAAAAGCAGGCACAAGCTGCATCATGACTGCTGTCAGCTGTAGCACTTGGGTTCTGTGGACAGGAGAGTCCCAGGCAGCAACCAGGGGTCACAAGCAACTGGACCAAGGCCCCAGAGAGAGGAGTCCTAGACATCAGCAGGAGGCTAAGGCCTAAGACAACTGGAACATGGAGCAGTTCTCCCATTTCTGAAGGGGAGTGAGGGCAGAAGCCTCACCCTAAAACATTGGTGCTATATATGGAGTGGTATGTCTCCGAGGCCCTGCAGTTATCCAGAAGTCACCCTAGTTGTAGGTCAGCAAGCACCAAAGCTTTCATGTATGAGAGTCTCTCTCTTACTCAAAACAGAAAGTTCAAAGCCCAGTTGGAAAACATCTGGTTTCCCTTGGGAGGACCTGGCGGTGAAGCAGGGCATGAGGGAACTGCCAAGCTTTATGAGCTGGGTGCACCCACGGCTAGGCACTGCCATTCAATGCTGGTTCTGAGTAACTGTGTGCAAACCATGAAGTTAAAAAGTTATCACTTACATTCTTCTGGAAAACAGACTCTCCCCAACCTTCTCATTACTAATTATTCCTGAGCATTGCCTGGATGATGAACCTATGAGTTATAGAAATAATACAAAGCAATAGAACAATCTTTTGGATATTTTTCCACCTCAACTTTTGATGTCTTTGGTCTAAGATGATCTATTGTTTTCTGATTCTACTTATGTCTTGCACCATAAAGCTAAGATTGAACTAATTGCTCTGACCAGTGTGGCTCAGTTGGTTGGAACATCATATTGCAAAGCAAAAAGTTGCTGGTTTGATTCCTGGTCAGGGCACATGCCTAGGTTATAGATTTATTCCGTGGTCGGGGCACATGCAAGAGGCAACCAAGAGCTGTTTCTCTCTCTCATTGATGTTTCTCTCCCTCTTTCTACCCTCCTTACCCTATCTCTAGAATCAATTTTTTTTTAATAATGAAAGCAATCCTTAAGATGACAACAAGGAGAAAATCTGATGATAAACGTAAGTGAAATTCAAGTAAGATGATAAATTCTCCGCAGGACATTCCAAAAGATCACATGCAAAACCTGACTTTGGAAGAAATAGCTATTCCCTAAATGAAGTTAAGATTGTGCTAATCTTTCTCTGAAGCAACTTGGCGACACATGCAGAGGTGGATTGTAAGGACAGAGCATAGCACAGGACTGGGCTGTGTGTACCGACATGGGTGAAGGGACCAGAGATGCAAGGTTTCATGTGTCAGCTAACACAGCTGGTCATAGCTCCAACAATCTGCTTGGCTGGTGGCTCAAACTTGGACTCAGCAGCAGCCTACATCCACTGCAAATGGGATTCTAGACCTTTCTTACCATAATGTAGAAGACAGAATTCAGAGGGTTATGGAAACAAGAATGTTAGAGTGGATTTATCATACACAACTTGCACACCTATTTATGCCCCTTCAACACTTCCCAAGGGCTCAGGGACACTTTCTCACTAAAGCATGGAAACTTAACTGTAGTGAGCAAAATGCCAATACTATCACCAATGTCTCTTCCTGAATGCCTGTGTGACAGTACCATTCAGGGGAATGATGACATCTCAGGGTAGAGAAACCAATGGCATACTTATTTTTTGTTTGTTTGTTTTAGAAAGAGGGGAAGGGAGAGAGGCAGAGAGGGAGAGAGACATCAATGTATGGTTGCCTTTCACCTGCCTCCAGCCACAGACCTGACTGGAGACCTGGTTTGCAACATGGTTATGAGCCCTAGCTGGGGAATTGAACCTGCAACCTTTGGGTTCGCAGGCCAGCGCCTTATCCATTGTGCTACCAGCCAGGGGGCCTCACTACTTGGTTTCATTAGCACACAACAGGCAACTTTTAGAAAAGGATTCTTACATTTTATGCTAGAGGGAGAATTAGGGGCTTGTCATTTTCCAGAATTTTCTGTAGGAAAGGCAGATACTGAGTATTTGAGTGTGTCATCTGCTGTCAGAATAGGTTTTGAGATTT
>PVIW01016606.1:0-16199 GCA_004026585.1 Noctilio leporinus | reverse complement strand
CTTGCCAGAGAATCAGGTTGAACTAAAAGGAAGTTTTAGTGTCTAAAGTTTTGGGCCTACGCTACAAACACCAATAACATTTTTTTAAAAAGGGAAAAATATCACCTTGTAATTCTACCACCTAAAACATTGTTTTTATTTTTTTCTGTTCCTTGATTTTATGCGATCATCCCATGTAACTTTAAATATAACATAGTTAAAATGCTGTGTTCAGCCCTGGCTGGTGGCACAGTGGATAAGGTACTGGCCTGTGAACCCAGAGGTTGCTGGTTTGATTCCCAGCCAGGGCACATAACCAGGTTGCAAGCCAGGTCTCCAGGCAGGTCCGTAGCTGGAGGCAGGTGGAAGGCAACCATATATTGATGTCTCTCTCTCCCTCTCTGTCTCTCTCCCTTCCCCTGTCTGAAAATAATATATAAAATCTTTAAAAAAAAAAACCACTGCATTCTTTTTTTCACTCAACATTATATTGTGGACACTTGTCTTAGGTCTGTTTTGGTTGCAAAGAACATTCACTTAATCAAGTTAAATTACTTCAGACAAAAGGTGTGCATGTGCACCTAATCTTACAGAAATGCAAGGACAGGAACCTAAGCAGTGAAGTTCCACAGGGATTGGAGCTGGGACTGGAAAGCTGACAGGTGCTGAAGGTGCTCAGTCAGGGGCCTTCAGTGGGCTCTGGGCTTATTTTTGCATTTCTGTTCTGTACCCTCATAACTTCATGTGTGCATTGCCAATAATGGCTGCCCCAAACTACATGGCCTGATCATTCTTGCAGTTTTCAATAATCTCTCTCTAGAGCTCTTAAAGTCAAATACTGATTTGATTGGCTGAACTTATCTTGCCATTCAGTTACACCACACAAATCAGAGATTTCTGTTCAGCCTGTGGATTGGCTGTCACCAGGTGGACACACCTTGGTCCACTTGGGCATGGCAGGGGAGGCGGAGCACATGCTCCAGATTTTAGCTGCAGACAGCAAGGTCATCTACAGAAACTATCCCCCTCCCCAGGAGTGAGCATGGGTAGCTCCCTCCCATGTGGCTGTGTAGTCTTCATAACTACAAATTTTAATGAGTGCCTAATATTACATTAAATGGCTGTTCCTTAATTTATGACCCCATTTCTCTGCTGTTTTAGTTTGGCTCCTCTCAGTTAAACTATAATATAATATAATATATGTGCATAGATTGTCCCCTTCATCTAAATTATAAAGATAATCTTTGTTTATTATTTTTATTATTTTTAAAATCCTCACCCAAAGATATGTCCATGATATTTTTAGAGAGAAAGGAAGGGAGAGAGAGAAACATGGATGTGAGAAACATCAATCAGTTGCTTCCTACATCTGCCTGGATTGGGGATCAGGCCATCACCTAAGTATGTGACCTAACAGAATCAAGCCCACAACCTTTTAGTGCATGGAACTTCGAGCCAGGGCAACAAAATAGTCTTAAATTACATAGGGGTTGCTTTCTCTAAGCACCTTTGGCTTGTTTGTTTAAAAAATGTATTTGTTAGAGATTTTTATGCAGGCAGTTATGGGTAAAATAATAGGATATGGTAGCGGGAATTTGCTTCGAAACACTCTAGGGAAAAACTGGGGGTAGTGGTTTACAGTTAAAGCAAGGTTGGTGAAACATGGATGACTGTTGGAAGTGAAGATGGGTATGGGGGATTTATTAATTCATTTTGCTCTTTTCTCCCCACTTTCCTTCTCTTCCTCTCTCTTCTGGATTTTGTGCCCCCCCCCCCCCGCCGTTTCTTCTAGATACTTGCTGCCCCATGCTTCCCTCTGGATTCCCAATTTTCACCCTTTCAGAATCAGTCATCCCTGATATCTGCATCATAGTTTATCAAAACCTCAAGTCCATCCTTCTATCCCCCATTCAGTAATTCATTCACATAAAAAATTTGAGCCTCTGTCCTGGGCAAGCCACTGGTATAGGTGCAAAATGTAGTCACTTTCATTTGTAATGAAACAATACTCTTGAAAAGAACTGTATTTTAGAAGAGGAGCTAAGTGCTCTCCAATATGGTAGGTAATGTGACAAAATGCAGGGCTTAGCGGCAGACAGAGCTGGGAAGAGAAGGTCTTCCCCTTCAATATGTACTTGCTCTGTACCGTCATTTTGCCCAGTGTTCTTTAGCCTTGAAGAATTTCAAACTGGGAGCTACATTTTGAGATCATATTTATTTAGTAAAATGGAAACTGTATCTATTAATATCCTCAGAATTTTTGTAACCTTTACTATAAAGCATTAAAAAGTTTCAGGTGCTTATGGAAATTAATATTTTATATTCATGTTGAAAAATCAAATAAAATGGCTTAAATTCCTATTCATTTCCCAATGCATGACTAGATTATAAATGTTATGTGAGCTAAATGAAATTTCAGGGTACTAATTTGGGGGTCTGATTTTGAAAGTCACAATATTAAAAAATCACAATAAAACTCAAGGTGGTTCCTGCCTCCCTGAAGTCGGAACACCTGGAGGTGTGACTGTACAGTCTGTGGGTGCCTGTGTCTTGCAAAGTTGCAGACTTTCTTGGAGCTCTCAAGGCTTCTTCACATGCCTCTCTACCTTTGCATTCTTCAGCTTGGATTATCAGTTTATTTTAACTTGTCAGCCTCCGTCACTGGTCTGGGAACCTCTGTGGGAGGATAGGGATTTTGTACTTTCCAATGCCTAAAATGCAGCTGGGCCTCAGTTAAATATCAGTTGAATAAAAGTCCCCCCCACCCCCACCGCCACACACACACACAAAACACCATTTTCGTTTTAAAAAATTCCTGCCCTGGCTGGTGTGGCTCAATGGACTGAACACCAACCTATAAATCAGAGGGTCCCTGGTTCAATTCCCAGTCAGGGCACTTGCCTAGGTTGCAGGCCAGGTCCCCAGTTGGGGGTGCATGAGAGGCAAACATACATTGATGTTTCTCTCTCCCTCTCTTTCTCCCTCCCTTCCCTTCTCTCTAAAAATAAATAAAATAAAAATCTTTAAAAAAATTAATTGTGCACCTGAAACCTGTATAATTAAAAAACAATTCCCAATTCTCCATGATTCTCTCCATTCATCAGCTTGACTCTGAAGACCTCCTAATGACAAAGCAAATGCTTCAAGGAAACTGTTTGCGAGAAAATAAAAAACCCTAAATGATTCCCCAGCAAAGGAGTGCCAGATACAGAAGAGGGCACCTACTAGGTCATCCAGAATATGCCTTTGCCATCAGCCTTCCCTTTCTAGATACGGGCTGGTTAACCTTTAGATTTGAACTGTTCATTTTTTAAAAACTGTTCAGTGCTTAGTTTTTTCAACATAACTGATTAAGGATTTCCAAATATAAGCTAATAATTAAAAGCTCACAAATGATTCAATTTGAAATTTATTTTGAGCACAGCAGATCAGCAGAAGTTTATTATTAGGCATATAAGGTAATGGGGTAATGTATGGCTAAGTGCTTGAGCCAGCTTTCCTTGAGTTCCTCTTCACTGGCTGCTGCTGTCAAATTTTCCTTCTGTATTTGCCATGGTTTGCCATGGTAGGTTGATTTGTTGTTTCGAGAGAAGGGGTAGGGTGGGAAAAGGCAAAGCAAAGGAAGGAACATAGGGTGAATACAGCCTCCCCTTAGAGCCTGTTACAGGAACTCAGAGCAGTTGACCTGATCTGTGATAGTCATTTTCTTGACATCAATGTTGTTAGAGGTCAGGATGTCTTTTAGATGGGTCACTGTTTCT
The DNA here is from genome assembly GCA_004026585.1 of Noctilio leporinus. Classification (NCBI taxonomy): domain Eukaryota; kingdom Metazoa; phylum Chordata; class Mammalia; order Chiroptera; family Noctilionidae; genus Noctilio; species Noctilio leporinus. Next base: position 12,459 of record PVIW01016606.1, on the reverse strand, counting down.
TGAGGGAGATGAGGGCTTCTTCCCAAGATCCAAACATAATCTAAGTGAAACATCCAGATGATTGTGGTACAGGAGTACACAAGGGCGTAGTTCTCGTAGTCAGTGGCCAGGACCCAGTATGGAGCAGAAGGCAACACTGGGAACCAGAGGAAGGCAGTATTAGGAGGGACCAGAGCAAGAGAAACTTCATCTTCAGGACCTAGAAGTCATGTTCTGATGTCCTGGCTCTACTAGATCACTGGTTCTTAATTTTGGTTCATGAGGACATCATATGGAAACTTTGAAAAGCATTAGTCCCACCCCCATAAGTAATTCTAATATGCAGCCAGAGTTCAGAGCTAACATTTTGGATCCTCCTTGGTAGGACCTGGTAGCATGTTGGTCTCCGGAAGCCCATAGTAACTGGGGGATTTGGCTGGATGCCCTAGATTGACAGGTTGCACTTAGTACTAGTGCCTATGTAGGCACTAAGTTAAACAGTCAAGAATGTTAAGGTCAGGGGCCTCAGGCTTTCTGAATTGGTACCGGCCAGCTTCCTCTAGAACTTGACTGAGGGAGGAAGCAGGGACTAAAGTTGGTTTGTTTGTTTTTCTTCCTGTTGCTCTTTAAAAATCCTCCCCTTCTTAAGAATATGGTAAATCAGGTGGCCGCAGGTTATACCATAAAGAGGGATTGATAGCTGTACAGCATTGAAAGCCCAAAATTAAAGGGGTCCATGAGAGGAGAGATGGAAGATTTGCCCTCTCCACCTGAATCCAGAAACTTCCTCTGTGAATTTGACCCCCACAGCCAAGCTTTAAGCCAAGGGAAATTCATAGCATAGCTTGTTAAAGTTAAGTGAAAGATAGACCAACGTGGAAGAAAGATGTGTGCTGACCTCATAAGAACAAAAGACTTGGACACACATGCAGTCCTGGGTGATTTGCTTTCCTGGGTTTTAAGCATCCCATCCCCTCCACTCAAAAATAACCCCACTGTTGCCAAGTCAAACCAGAGCTGAGCTGCTGGACAAAGAATGCAGTGTAAGTGAATGTACTTAGATTTTGGCTGGGGGTCAAGGACCCTGCTGATTATCAGGAAGACACAAAAGGATTAGTTTAGGTGACCATCCACTAAGGTACCTCCTACCTCTGACTTTCTATCTGTTTATAAACATAAACAGAAGGACATTTAGAGGACGTCTGAATGGAAGCCTGGACAAGGCTGCAGGAGCTAAACTGAGTATTGTTTCTGATTTACATTTCTAGCACTGTGGGTGCTAGACTCACACTGATGAGAGCATATGTTCATCAGATGTCTGCTACCATTGAATTTCAACTGTTTTTGTGTGCTTCCCACTGGACTGAGAGCTCTTGAGCTCTGAGTGATACATAAGCAGCAGCATCATGCCGCCCTAATTTGCACACACTCAGGCATACATACCCATTCTGTCTTTCTCCCTACAGGGTCTAGCGCTCAAGCACAAATGTATCCAGATATTTTCCTTTTAGTAAAGGAAAGTTCTATGTCCCTTTATTAGAAAACTTTGACAGTCTCCTACTGCTCTTGGAAGGACCTTCAAACTCTCTAACACATCATTTGAGACCTACCCCGCCTCCACCCCTTTTCTTGTCTCCCACTCCATGTACCCTTCAGGCTTTTTTCATGCCAGTCCCTCAACTTGGAACATCCTTTCCCATAATCTCCCATATAACCTGCAAAACCCAATGCAAACATCTAATCCCTTTAACCATAATAAATCTCTTCTTCCTCTGCTTTCTCAGTCACTCTTGCTTCTTTTAGTTCCTGTTGAAAGCTTCCTTATGAAGGTTGTGCATGTAAAGTTTGTCCTTGACTCCCATCCCCACTCAGTTGAGTGTTTGGATACCTAAGTTTTAGTCCCAACTTTGCCTCTAATTAGTCCAGTGACCGTGCCTATTATCACCTACTCTTTCTTTACTTCACTTTCTTATTTGTAGAAGTCACAATAGAAACTGACCTGTACAAAGTCCTTTATAGCTGACAGACCATGTGTAATCTAATTTATCTTTACAATAATGGTAGATGTCAAGTTAGTTGCCCATGGTCATATGTGAAGGGGGAACTGTCCTCTCCTCCTCTCTGGGTTCCTATCTTGGTCTATAAAATAAGAACTTCCAGCCCTGGCTGATAGCACAGTGGATAAGGTGCCAGCCTGCAAACCCAAAGGTCGCAGGTTCGATTCCCCAGCCAGGGCACATAACCAGGTTGCAAACCAGGTCTCCAGTCAGATCTGTGGCTGGAGGCAGGTGAAAGGCAACCATACATTGATGTCTCTCTCCTTCTCTGCCTCTCTCCCTTCCCCTCTTTCTAAAAATAATGAAATAAAATCTTTAAAAAAAATTAAAAAATAAGAACTTCCCCTCTGTCCACTCTAGCCCCTCTATCTGTGGGGGGATGGGGGAAGAGGGTAGTGATTCCTCTGGAAGCTGGTGCCTTACCTTCACTCTTGTCAATCTCCTGTCTCCAACCTTTTGTATATGTTAGTTGTTCTGCTAATAACTACTCATTTTCTAGACTTCAGTTACCACTAGGAAACAAGACTGGATTGGATCTTCTACTGCTGCAATCTGAGCTTCCTCTATGGACATACTATAGTTTTACAGTAAACTGCCTGGGACAAGGGTCAGCTCAGTCTTCATCATTACATCTCCAGCAACTTGCCCAGTACCTGGCATGTAGTATGTGCTCTATAAATAATTACACATTGGATCATTATGAATGACACTCAGGTGTGACATGAGTGCTCTGGCCCAGGGCTCTAGTCCTAGTTTGCCTATCTCCTGTCTCTGAAGCCTTCTGAGAGAAGTGAGTACTTACACCAGAAAAACTTCACTTCCATCTTGGCAGGCTCCGTGAGGTTGACTGGGAAGACTTCACCTTCAATCTGATTCACAGTTCCATCAGATCTACAGTGAGTTAAAAAATAACCTGAACTCATTGAAAGCCAAAATTCAATGAAAGGCAAGATTTATTAAACTAAGAACCATAGTGACCAACATTATGATTTCAGATTAAAGAGGATCTCAAAGGCAGATTGGACTCTAGTTTCATTCTTTCCCTTTTACTTTACAACTGTCTCCAAGACCGAGCAGAGCAAGATAGTCCTAGTGTGATGAGAAGGGATTGCACTGCTTCAGGCCTTTGCATTTCAACACTGTCTTTTGGACTGTATGCAATGGCCCGCAAAGCTTTGGGAAAAGGAAGTATTAAAAAAACAATGCTATACACTAAAATTTTACTTTTTAAAAAGTGAACTATCTCTTTAAAAATAAGATGAAACCAAAGAAAAACAATGACAGACTTGATTACTCAAAATAATGCAAAACATGTAGTCTGGAGATCTGCAAGACCCTCTTTCAACCTTAGTGGTCTCCTGTAACATGTGTATGAACAGGATTCATACACATGACTCTGAGACATTACCCAGTTCAGCAAGCCCCTGATTGCATGTGAGAAGCTTGGATACATGCCAAGTAAAAGCAGGTGGTGAGCAAACATTTACCTTATTTCAGTGATTCTCTGGTGCATTCAGAGCTCAGACATTAAATATGAAGAAATTAGCATTTTACAATTAATATCATCCTACATTTAAAATTGGCAATGTCCTTTCTTTCTTAGTGGTATACAAGATAAAATGGTAATTATAATGGTAAATATATGACAATGATGATCTTAGGTTGTATAGAATATTTTCACTCTTTTGAAGGGAAACATTCCTTCAAATGAATCCCATTCCTGGATAACAGCCAGTGACCCCATGGACCCAGAGCAGAGGGGAAAAGCCTAGGAATGGGGGCAGCACCCAGGGTGGGTGTTCAGACATCAGGGTGCTCTTCCTAGGCATTCAGGAGATGAGCTGCTTGTTCATCAGTCTTCAAGGGGCCAAACTAAACTTAGAGCAACAGCATGTGTCAGAAAGTCAGTAGGTAATAATTAGTGGTGATGGATGTCCTGGAAACCATACTATAAGCACCAGGTGAGGGAGGGTGGGAAGTGTACTCTGATGGCTCTGGATGCATTGTCTATTTATCATTGACTAGGTCAGAGACAGCCCCACTCTCTGACCTGGAACTCAACCATTGGAAGACAGTCCACTTCTGCCTGCACACAATTGCTTGGCAACAAACCAATCTCTTCCCATCAGGCTTTTCCCCATTTTGCAATCATTTGTGTTCTGCTCCAGAAGATTTTAAAATGCCTATTCCTGATCACAAACTCACAACTTGTTCATGGGAAAATGCATAGATAATTTCATGTAGCAGATTAACAATGAAAGAACTAGTTATTAAATGATTATGTCAAATACTGGTCTAAGTGTTTTCCATGTATTGCCTCATTCTTGTTCACAAAGCCTTCTGGGGAAGGTGCTATGATTATTGTCACTTTACTTAGGTGGACAGTGAGGCCTAGAGGATTATTGCAAATAACCTAAAATCGGGTTGATTAGTGGCAAAACCAGGATTTGAAATTGGGCAGCCTTTTTCCGAAGCCTGAGCTCTTCAGCTCCCAGCCCTGTGCTAGCTGCTTTGTCACTCAGCCTCTGACACTGGCTAGCGTTTTGCACAAACTCCCTGCCGTGGCCTCCACTCACTCTGCAGTACTTCTAGAAGGAGAAGTTAGACCAGCTTCCTGAACAAGCAAACCTTTCTTCAGATACCTTTGTTTTGTACCTTAATCAGGTGTGATCCTAGAGGCAGAGTAACCTAACACTCAGGATTCCAGCCATCTCTGAAGGAGAGGTGGGGGGATCACACAGGTGTTGGCATCTGTGAGATTGTCTGACACTCGGTCTTCGAAGAGGGTGAAATATTTGAAATAAAGTCATTGCAACTACAGGGCCTAAAAAATTTCTGTGAGATCTCCTGGGAGTCTACATCACAATTTCTATAGCCCTTCCTGGGCTCTGAAATAAGCTGAGTTTTCCTCTAGAGGCCTTCAAGGTCCTTACTTTCTTCCTTTGGTTTATGGAGGGTCAGAGAGGCAACCCGTTGTGCTTTGGCCCACGGGATTCTTAGTGGATAATAGGATGGCCTCAGGAAGTCTCTCTGAGCCCACCTAACTCCCAGGCTGGGTTGTAGTTCTTTTCTTGGAGTGGAACACAATTTTCAGATCCCCTAGGGAACTGGAAGGACAACCTTACATTCCTACCCTTTCTTTTATCAGTTTTTGGTTTTCTTCCCCTGTGTTGGAATATTAGCTTCATCACTTATAACTTGTGTGACACTTGGGCAAATTACTTTACTTCTCTGTATCTCAGTTTCTATATCCTTAAAAATGGGGTTAATAATAGCATTACTTCAGGATTGTTATGGGATTAAGTCTGTATACAAAATGGAGCAAAATTAGGTTTACGGTTGTGACTATGTGAAACACAGTGTTGACTCTTGTATTATTATTATTTAATTCTTTCATTATTTTCCATACCAACAATTGTAAACCTACTTTTGCCCCACCTGGTATATACACACCCATGTATAGGTACATCCACATGTATATATACATATACATATAGAACAGTGCCTTGCACATAGGAAATGATTAATAATTGTTAATGTTTTTATCGTTGCTCTTATCTTTATTGATAGAGAGTGGGTAGAGGAGTTTTACTGAGGATTTTTTTTTAAGTTGATGGTTGCTTTTCAAAGTGCAAATTTGGGGATCAAACATTAATTCTTAAGATGCGCTCAGTAATAGAAAAGTACACTTCTATAGGATATCTTGTGCATTTGATCCTTGCTTAATAAGAAAAGGAGTTTTCTCATAGGTAAAGCTTCCTGGAGAGAGGCTAAACTGTCATGGATGGTGATGAGCACCCAGTCTCCTGGAAGCTTCCAGGAAAGCTGGTGGCCCTCTGTCAGTAGATGATATAGAAAGGGTTTCTCTCTTGGTTTGGAGTTAAGTCAAGTGGGTCCCTGATGCTCTTTGCTACCAGAGTCTTTCTTTATTTGCAGTGAGAATGGGAACCTGAAGTTTGGGTTACCATTGAGTCCCTAGTGCCTCTTACAGGATCCAGCACACAGTAGATGGTCAGCAAGTGGTCATGGAAATGAGTGAGTGACTTCCAATCCCCACCATACGGTTTGCCAAAAGCTCTCCTCTCAAGGCCTGTTGTGAGCAGCCAGTCCAGACCTAGCAACGATCAAATCCTCCCTTAATTAGACTGCAAGTACATCTGGTCACCCCAGGACAACTCTCTGCAAGGTTGGCTCCAGGATGTGCAGTGCCTTTGAAACCATAGCCACTCACCTCAGCTCCTGGTTTACCACTTTGATGTTTCCATTTTCCATTAGTGAGTAGTTGGCTTGGATGCAGCTTCCCTTCTCAAAGCTCACTGGGATCTTCTCAATTTCATACCATCTTCCAAGATACTGCAGAGACAACAAGTAGAGCAAAACTCTGTGGCTCTCTGGGGACCTGAAAACTCTTCTCCATTGTTGTCTTTCAGAGCAGAGCCCTTTCCGGGGAAAACTGGGAAAAATGGGCTTCATTGTTTCCAGTAGCAACTGAGCAAGATACTGATGCAAAGGAGAATGAGGGAATCAGATGTGTGGACACTGGTTGAATGTCACATTCTATTCCTAAAGTGCTCTTTATTTAGACATACTCTCGGTATCCCCTTCAGCCAAAATCCATGTGAAATTTGAAGCTGTCAATGGAAGAGATTAGTTTAGATAAGTGATTTTCAACCAAAGTATGCAAGATTTTTAAAAATATACAACACCTGGCTATTTATTTGGGGCCATTGATCTCTTTTTCTATAGATTGTCAAATAAAAAGATGACAACCAACATGACAATAGCTGTCCAGTGTAAACGAATCAAAATTATACCTATTTTTTGTCACATCAGCAAAAAATAAAATATATTTTTTGAAGTGCCACAGAATTTTAGTAATTAATGTATGTGGGCCAGGGATTTAAAAGGTTGAAAATCACTGGTCTAGGTGATATAAGTTACCATCTCAAAGGTTTTATGATTCTTCAGGGTATCTTTGAATTGTGTATAAAGTCAGATATGTTCACTGTGGGATTCTAGAGGTGGTTGAATTCTCCTCATATAACTCCACACAGGAAGTTTGTCACAAAAGCTTTTGGCAGATAATCAAGATTTTTTTTTTTTTATCCTCACCAGAGGACATTTTATTTTCAATGCTTTTAGAGAGAGAGGAAGGGAGAGAGAGAAACATCGATGGGAGAGAGAAGCATCAATTGTTTGCCTTGTATATGCACCTGGACTGAAATCACATGCATCTGCACCTAGACAACGACACAAACCCTCAACCTAGGTATGTACCCTGACCAGGAATTGAGCCAGAAACCTTTTGGTTACAGGATGATGCTCCAACCAACTGAGCCATACCAACCAGGGCAGATGATCAGTATTTAGAAGACTGGTATCATTCTTCCATTGGAAGCTTGCTCTCAGTTCATAACTTCAGTGTATATAGTCAACTTTAAAGGAAGTATACAACTGTGAGGTGAAGGATAGGCACTCTCCTATGCCCATACATTGCCTTGCACAGAGACTGAAACTGAACCAATTTACAACCTTCATGGAGGGTGATTTGGCAATACCTAGCAAAACTAAATTTACATATGCCCCTTGGCCCAATAATTTCATGTCTGGGAATGTATCCTCTGATAATTGGCAATGAAGTATGTGTAAGATTATTTTTTGTAGTACAATTTGTAATAATAAAAGACAGGAATCAGTCTCAGTGAGCTTTAGTAGGGGGCTGGGTAAGTAAATAATGACATTTATACAGTGGAATGTTATACATCTTCTTTTAAAAAACTAATGTGCAATATCTCCAAGACACATTTAATAAAAAGACCAAAAATATATAAATGTATTAAGGTACATTTGGTGTAAAAATTAGTTATTAATTTTTATTGCTCCTATAATAAATTGCTATAAGCTTAAAACAACACAAATTTACTTCTCATAGTTCCATAGGTCAGAAGTCTGACAAGGTTCTCACTGGACTAAAATCAAGATGTAGTCAAGGTTAAGTTACTTTCCAGAGGCTCTAGAGGAAAATCTAGAGCCTTCCTGCTTTTTTTCAGGTTCTAGACTCTCAATTTCTTTACGTAGGAAAATGCAACGTTTAAAAAAATCTTGGAAAGGACGAAGTATAACTTTTTTTTTTTTTACATTTGCAGATGACATGAATCCATACAAACTCAAAAACAATTACAACAAATGAAGAAATTCATCAAGATTAAAGGGGAGAAGATGAATATACAGAAATCAAATACATTTCTACACTTACAATGAACAATTTGCAAGTGAAATTAAGGAAAATCCATTTATAATAACATCGAATGATTAGTACTTAGAAATAAGTTTAAGATAGATACATCAGTCAACTTCCAGCCAAGATGCAGGTGTAGGGAGGCATGCTTTGCCACCCTCCACAATAATAAGAAATACAACTACCTCAAAACAACAAACAACCAGAACCATCAGAAAGTTGAACTGCATGGAAGTCCAACAAAGATAAAAGAAGTAATATTCATCCAGACAGATAGGAGGAGTGAGCTGGGGCAGAGAAGATGCTGTGTGGTGGTAGTGGTGACAAGGCAGTGACTATGGTCAGCCAGCAGAAGGCATAGTCACCCATTATAAAAGTTGGGAGGGAAGTTCTGGTAAGATGGCCAGAGTAAGTGGAGCTATGCTGATCTCCTCCCAGGTTGCACCTGGAATTACTTTTTTGGAGAAAAAGTCAGCTGGAATTACCAACAGAACACCAACTGTAAAGAAGCCCTATAACCATGGACAGAACAGAAGAGGATGCTTCATCACAACGTGACTGGTAGAAATCATGGGAACGTGAGAGGGCTGGCTGGCCCCCACCAGAGGCAGCTGCCGAAGGAATGGAGCTGGGGGCTCCATCTGAGAAGGATGGATTCTGGTCCCCAGCTGGGTGTCCAAGCCTATAGCAACACAGCAGAGAGGAGAGCAGCATCCAGCTGAGAAGGGCGGAAAGCCATGGAGTTTGCTGGCCTGAGAGAGCGCTGGAGACAGAAAACTACTGGGGTGAAAGTACATTGGCACTTTTTTTTTTTACATTTCTACAACCTACCCTAGGCTCCAGCAAATGGAGGACAGTGGTCTGAAGACAGGTGGGGAGAACTTGCGGCGATGGCTTGGAGGAGAGAAGTGGGAAGGCAGCTGTGGGGATCCCAGTGCTGACTCATCACGTACAACTCAAGTGGACTGGGCTGTGCCAAGTGGTTTCCCTCTGAGGGGTCCTCAGAGCCCCACCCACTGGAAGCAATCTGCCCCGCCCAGCAGTGCCTAAGCCTGGCATCTGATCACAATTCTTTTATTTACATCTAAATAAACCTCTCCTGCCCTGCCCTGTCTAAGCATGCATACAATAGCTGGCATCTGAAGAGGTATTTCTCACCCACCAATGCCTGGGCCTGGTGGCTGATTACAAACTCTCTGATTTAAAGCAGGGTCAGTCAGGCAACCCTGCATAGTGGCGGGTGAGCCTGGTGGCTGATCATGGATTCATTGATTCCAAACTGAGTTGGTCTGTCCCTCCCAGTAGCACCTGGGCCTGGCAGCTGATCACAAACTCATTGGATTACAATTGAATCTTTCAGCCTGGCCCAGTGGCCCCTTACCCTGGCAGCTGATCACAGATTCATTGGATTACAATAGAATCTTTCAGCCTGGCCCAGCGGCTCCTGAGCCTGGTGGCCAAACACAGATTCATTAGATTATAATTGGATCTTGCTGCCTAGCCCAGAGGTGCCTGAGCCAAGAACCTGATCACAAATTCATTGATTTACATCTGAATCTGTCCCACCAAGCTTCATCTGAGCTGGTGGCTGATCCATTGGATTACAATTGAACCTCTCTGCCTAGCCCAGCAGGGCCTGAGTTTGGTAGCTGATTTATTGATTTACAACTGGATCAGTCTGTCCCCCTAAGCTGCATCTGAGCCTGGCAGTGGTTCACAGATCGATAGGATTACAACTAAATCAATCCTTTCAACATAGCAGTTCCTTAGCCTGGCAGCTGATCATGGTCTGATTGGATTACAATGAAACCTAAAAATGGGGGGTGGGGGGGAAGAAACAGTCCATCACTGGAAGGAAAGGGGGAATCCCCAGAAGGATCACTAAATGAAACAGAGACAAGCAAACTATCAGATATGGGATTCAAAATAATAACGATAGAGAAGCTCAACAAGCTCGGCCAGCTCAAAGAAAACTACAAACAACTCCAGGGGAACTACAAAGAACTCCAAGAAAGCTACAAGGTACTTACTGAGAATTACACCAGCATTAAAAAGGACATAGAAACTATCAGAAAGAGCCAGGAAAAAATGAAGAATATAATTTCTGAATTGAAGAATACAATAGAAGGAATCAACAAGAGGCTAGAAGAAGCAGAGGATCAGATCAGTGAGCTGGAGGACAATGTTGAAAAATACATCCAGTGCAACAGAATGAAAAAAGAATGAACAAGATTGAAGAGGTTTTAAGAGAGCTGCAGGACAACATGAAATGCAAGAATATCTATATCACAGGAATACCAGAAGGAGGAGAGAAACAAGGGATGGAAAACCTGTTCAAAAAAGTAATGAGAGAAAACTTCCCTAACATGAGGAGTGAAAATGTTACTCATGTTCAGGAAGCATAGAAGGTCCCAATGAGGATGAATCCAAACAGACCCACTCCAAGACACATTATAATTAAAATGGCAAATTTCAAAGACAAAGAGAGAATCCTAAAAGCATCAACAGAGAAACAGCAAATAACATATAAGGGGGCTCTGATAAGATTATCAAATGAGTATTCAATAGAAATAATACAAGCCAGAAGAGAGTGGCAAAAAATATTCCAAGTGATGGAAAACAAAGGCCTGCAACCAAGAATACTCTACCCAGCAGGCTCTCATTCAAAATGGAAGAAGAAATAAGGAGTTTCACAGACAAAAGAAGACTAAAAATACATCTCTACCAAACCAGCATTGCAAGAAATGCTAAAGAGTCTGCTTTAAAAAGATGAACAGAGAGAGACAGAGAGGAGCACAGGTACAAAGGGGAAAAATAGAAATAAATAAGTATCAATCAATAATAACCTTAAATGCAAATGGATTAAATGTGGAAATCAAAAGACATAGGGTAGCCAAATGGATAAGAAAACATGGCCCACATATATGCTGTCTTCAAGAGACCCACCTCAGAACAAAAGATCAACACAGATTGAAAGTAAAGGGATGGAAAAAATATATATCAAGCAAATGGATATGAAAAAAAGGCTGGGGTAGCAATACTTATTTCAGACCAAATAAATTTTACAATGAAGGCCATAAAAAAAAGCCAAAGAAGGACATTTCATAATACTTAAGGGAACAATCCATTAAGAAGATATAACTCATAAACATATATGCACCCAACATAGGAGATCCCAAATACATAAGGAAATTCTTGGAGGACTTCAAGAAGAATATGGACAGCAACACACTAATAGCAGGGAATTTTAATACCCCATTATCAATCATGGAAAGATCTTCCAAACAAATTAACAAACAAAAAACACCAAGGATATTGTGGCATTGAACAACATTCTAGAGGAAATAAACCTACTGATAAATACAGAACATTTCACCCAAAAGAAGCAAAATACACATTCTTTTCACATGCACATGAAACATTCTCAAAGATAGACCACATGGTAGGTCACAAGACAAGCCTCCACAAGTACAAGAAAACTGAAATCATACCAAGCATTTTCTCTGGTCACAATGGATTGAAACTAGAAACCAACCACAAGGGAAAAAACAAAACAAAAACACTCTAACTCATGGAGACTGAATAACATGCTTTTAAGTAATGAATGGGTTAACAACGAGATCAAAGGTGAACTCAACAAGTTTCTGGAAATGAATGAAAAGGAATACACAACAGCTCAAAATCTATAGGACACAGCAAAGGCAGTTCTCAGAGGGGAAATTTATAGCAATACAGGCCACCTAAAAAGTATAGAAGAAGCTTATAAAAAGAGCCGAACCATAAAGCTGCAAGAACTAGAGGAGCAACAACAAACAAGGCCCAGAACAAGTAGAAGGAAGGAAATCATCAAGATCAGAGCAGAATTAAATAACTTAGAAACTAAAACTACAGTTCCAAGAATCAATAAGTCCAGGAGCTGGTTCCTTGAAAAAATAAACAAAATTCATCAAGAAAAAGAGAGAGAGAGGACTGAAATAAACAAAACCAGAAACAACAGAGGAGAAATCACAACTGATACTTCAGAAATACAAAGAATTGTAAGAAATTATTACAAACAACTATATGACAAGAAATACAACAGCCTGGGTGAAATGGACACATTTCTGGAAATGTATCATCTACCAAAACTGAATCCAGAAGAAGCAGAAAGCTTGAATAGGCCAATAACAACCAGTGAAGTTGAAG
>PVIW01016605.1:0-16174 GCA_004026585.1 Noctilio leporinus | reverse complement strand
CTCTGCACACGTATGGGAAGGGGCACTCCAAGGGGTCCCCAGGATGAGACTGGGGCATTTTGGGGGAGCCCCTCATCAGAGCAGGCCTGCAACTTCAGAGTAGGAGTGGTAGTCTACAATTTGGACTGTGCAGGCAACGGACCCAAGGAGCAAGGAGGGGCACAGGTGGAATCAGCCACCCATGTGAGGGTCCAGGTTCGTCATTGGGTCTCCGGGCATGGGCCTCTGCTGGCCTGAGGGGGCATTGTTACACGGAGACTCAGGGAAGGGCTGTTGGCCCTCCCCCACCTCTAAGCCCCAGGCCCAGAAAAGCCAAGGAAACAGAAGAGAAGGGCCCCAAGGAAGGCCCATGAGAGACCAGAAAGGCACAGTGACCAGCAGACATTTGTCAATGGTGTCAGCCTGAGTTTCCCCAAACTTGTACTGTGTCCCATACGCCCAGACACAACCTCCAATCCCGAGAAGGCCTAGAAGGTAAACTGAGGCACAGAGCTGGCAGGCCCTGGATGCCACACCCCTAGTGAGTCAGTGGTGTAACTCTCAGTCCCTTTCACTGCACTCCCTGCCCAACCCCACCTTGGCAGTTTCCTTAGTAGACAGCTTCTACAAGTACCTTGCACCTAGCTCAAAGCCCAGCCCTGCTCCCTAAAGCTTCTCATTACCCACATCAGCCACAGACCTCATTCTGGGGTACCCCCAAGACCCCCCTGACCAGCTGACCTGCCATGCTCTCAGCCAAAGCCTTCTCAGGTGGCCCCCATAGAACCTCAAATGCCCCCATGCCTCTTCTCTCCCCAGTCATGAAGAATCCACCAAGTACCTCAACTTCTCAGCCTCAGAGGAGAAGGGAACCCATGAGGCCCAGCATAGATACCAGGCAAGTGATGGCAACTCAAGAGCATGCATGGGCTGGGGATGTGGCCCAGGAGCCCGAGATTAGGGAGAGATGTGGACTTGGTGTGATGTTCATCCTCACTGCCCTCTGTGCAGGTGAACAACCTGGGACAGAGGGACCTGCCTATCAGCATCAACTTCTTGGTGCCTGTGGAGCTGAACCAGATGACTGTGTGGACAGGGTTGAAGATCTTCCACCCGCAGGTACTCAAGGACTGTGCATGGCTCCTTCACTAATGCCCTTTACTGGGTGTCTCGTGTTCCTCATGAATCTCTGATGTCCCCACTGACATGCTTGCTCTCCGTGTCTTCTTAGAACCCATCTATTCGGTGCTCCTCAGGGAGGACAGTGCCCACAGAGTCCAACTTCCTGGCCCACATTCAGAAGAATCGTGTGCTGGTGAGGAGGGCTCTGGCTGTCCCCCATGTCACGCCACACATCGGAAGAGTTTCACTCAGGAATATGGGTGACAGTCAGATGGATGTGTGCTCAACAGCTCCCCTGAATCCAGATGTGGCTGCTCCCCTGAAATCAGACAATTGAATGCTGTCTTCTGCCTTCTCGGTCCCTAGGACTGCTCCATTGCTGACTGCCTCAAGTTCCACTGTGACATCCCCTCCTTCAGCATCCAGGAGGAACTTGACTTCATCCTGAAGGGCAACCTCAGCTTCAGCTGGGTCAGCCAGGTATGTAGGCCCAAGAAGCAGAGACCCCCTCTCCCGGATTCAGGGGGTGCCTAATATGGCTATGCCCATCCTCCAACAAGCTAGGACATTTCTCTGACTCTGAGCTTTCCCCAGAGCTCATTCCCCAGCTCTCCTGCTCTCTCCTGCAGACGTTGCAGAAGAAGGTGTCAGTTGTGAGTGTGGCTGAAATCACATTGGACAGATCTGTGTATTCCCAGCTTCCAGGACAGGAGGCATTTTTGAGAGCCCAGGTAGTGACTGTGGGGTAGACAGTAGCCAGGTTGGTGAAAGGGCTTCTGGTGCTAAATTTGTGATGCTGGATTGGGGGCTCACAAGCCCAAGGGGAGGAAGGGTGAAGGTTCCTAGGTTGGAGACCTGTTCCTAAACCCATAGTGCTTCTAAATGTCACCTCTTGAAGTTTGGCCTGTGGAAACAGAGGAGAAAGCTAGAAACTAGAGAACCTGGGTAGGGCCTGGGATAAGAAGCCTGATACTTTCTGACTTCCAAATCAGAGGGAGTTGCTGCTAGAAGAGTATGAGGTTTATGATCCTATCCCCCTCATTGCGGGCAGCTCTGTGGGAGGACTACTGCTGCTGGCTCTCATCACAGTGACACTCTATAAGGTGAGTGTTTTCATCCCACTCTTGACACCGCTAACACTCGACCCAAGCCTTCCCACAGAGAGGATGGCATGTGCAGCATGGAAAACTCAGACAATGGAATCAGGCAGGTCTGCATGCACATTTTGGATCCTACTGTTTAAATTTAGGCAAGCTGTTCAACCTCTCTACGTTTATCCCCCATTTTTGAAATCATAATAATACTTACAGCACAGAGTGACTGAAGCAAGACAGAAATGAAGCCATGATATATACGCAGGCCTGCCTAACCATAGAGTCTATGCTTTTCTTCTCTGGATTATGTGTATAGCTACTGTTCTTGGAACACAGTAGATACTCAAAACACCATAGCTGTTGTTCACATAAATGTTCTGGCACACAAATACAAGTCAACTAAGTTCCCTTCTTCTCTCTCAGCTTCTTTCATACTCTCAACTTTCTTCCCTGTCCTCTTACCCAGATTTTCTGATTTACTTCCCTCCATAGCTTGGCTTCTTCAAACGTCAGTACAAAGAAATGCTGGAGAACAAGCCCGAAGACACTGCCACATTCAGCGGGGAGGCACCAAATTTGCATTTGTCCTAATAATTTACTTCCCTATTTATCTCTACCCCCATCTGTGGATCTTGCCTTGGCCTATGTGTCTCCTTCTGTGGGAATTACTTCTGCATAGATCTGGCCTGGCGTGAGCAACTTAGAAGATGCTACATTACCTTCCCAAGGCCTTGAAAGATCTTTATGTTTTTACATATCTACCAAACTTCTTCAGTGACGACCTACTTTTTACTGAAGAAGGCATGATGCCAGCATGAATATTCTTGTGTATGAGAATTGTCACATTAAATGAGGATGTTTATGATGTATTTTCCTTGTTGAAAGAGCTTTAGTCCAGCGCCTGAGTGCTGTTGTAGGAAGGGATGGGCGAACCTGTTGGTGGGTGTCGAAAACTTTCTCTTTCCAGGTAACTAAGGCCCATGATTACCTTTTCTTAGTGGTGCTGTGGAGTAGCGTCAGTGAAGGAGATCAACATGTTTTATGTATATGTTTGTAATGGATTTCAGCCCAGGCTTCCTGAGCCTTGGCAACGGACACTGAGCAGACTATCTTAGAAGGTGAACAAAATGTCCATAGCTGGTTTAAACCAATGTCCCTCTGGAATGGGGTCCCCAGAAGCTAGGCAAGCCAGGCTTCCAGAAAGGAACATCTGATTTTCCAAACGAACACAAGAGACCTGTTGAAGGTGGTCATGGAGAATGACTGAAATGCTCCACATTCTTAATTAGGTCATGAAACTTCACAATACAAGACTGTATTGTTACGGTTGAAATCAGGGTGCTTTCCATTTAGTTGGAATTCACACATTCATTGTGAAAGCCGTTTACAACCTAGAGCCCTAATTATTACTACGTGAGCATGACGGAATTATCCCTCCCCCACCCCCCCAGCCGCCCCCAAATCGCCCTTAGGGAGAGCACACCCTGTGCGCAGGCGTCAGCGCCACCTCAAGCCCCGCCAGGGACAGGAGCCCTGCCCCCGCCCCGGCCCAACCCCCCCACCCCCCCACCCCGCCTCCCCCGCGGCCTCGGGGAGCCTTCGGAGACACAACTTCCACATCTTTATTGAGCCCGGGGCCTCCGCCCAGGCCTCAGGGCCGTTCGTAGCCGGTGGGCAGAGGGTTGACGTGGGGATTGTGGAAAAAAGTGTGGTTTCCGTCCCCCCAGGAGTAGGGCTGTGGAGAGAGGAAGGGGGAGCGAGGTCAGCCCCAGGCCCCCTGCACCGCCACCTGCTCCCGCCCAGTCCGAAGCTCTGGCTCCACGTACCTTAGTGCGGATCCGGAGATGAGGGTAGGGGACGAATTCGGGGCGCTCGTGGTGGCCCGCGTGGAGCCAGCAGTTGAGAGTGCAGAGCGCCACGCTGGGGAGCGCCAGCACGAAGGTCAGGAGGCGCCAGGTGCCGGCTGCAAGGGGGACAGGCAGGGTGAGAGGCAGGCGGGAAGGGTGTCAGACGGACTGGGGGTACGGGATTAGCGGGGGCGGGGGTGGGGGTGGATGTCACAGGCCTAGAAGCCACAGTGTCAGGCGCCGGCCCCACTCACCTCCTGCCCCTCCGTGGTCTCCCTTGGCTGCACTGGCCATGCCCCGACTCAAGGACCGTAGAGGCAGAGCCATCGTGGTGAGAGAAACTAGGAGCAACAACACTGTCCTTTCGCTCTCCTTCACTAAGGTCCAGGTCCCCTCCCTTCCTCTGGGGGCCAATCACCTGTTGAGACAGGGTGGCTATTTTTAGGGGTTGTCTATATTTAAAATGAAGCATAACTGGCTGAGGTCCTTCTCTCCAGACAGCTGCTGTACTGTGCCTTTTTTATTGGTATGGGGACATTTAAAATACAATATGAAGTGTTTTTATAATTGTAGGGAACTATTTTGTTCAATACTGTAGCTCCAGTGGCTGGCACGGAGTAGGCCTCTAGTAAATATTTGTGGAATGAATTGTGCCCTTTTGAATCTCAGTTTTTTAAACATCTGTAAAATGTGTAATAACGTATACATTATTTAAATTACTTTTATGATGTTTAAATAAAGTAACATGGGATAGCCCTGACTGGTGTGGCTCCATGGGCTGAGCATCATCCTACAAACTGGAAGGTCATATGTGCCATTGCTGGTTGGGGCCTGTGCCTGGGCTGCAGGCCAGGTCCTGGGTTGGGGGTGTGCAAGAGGCAACCAATCCCACCAATGTTTCTCTCCTCTTCCCCCTCCCTTCCCCACTCTCTGAAAATAAAACCTTTAAATGGATATATAAATAAATAAAATAACATGGGGTATACCAGCTTAGAGTCTAGCACCAGGGTCCCCAACCTCTGGCCACAACATGTTAGGAACCAGGCCACACAGAAGGAGATGAGCTTGAAGGCAATGCACTTGAATCACCCCGAATCCATCCCCTGCCTCCTCATGGAAAACCTATCTTCGACAAAACCAGTCTCCAGTCCCAAAAAGGTTGGGGCTTACTGGTCTACCACATAACAGTAGCTCAATATGTGTATCAGTCACAGTTCTTTGCAAAGAATAGAACTCACTCTAACCGGTTGTTAAAAGATAAGCAATTGAGAAGCTTAGGTAACTCCAGTATCTCTGGCATGGCCAGAGATGCTTACAATCTGCACAGCCGGATACAAACCATCCTCTGTGGCAGCTGCAATGAGAGGCCACCCCACTTCACAGTGCTGGACACTGGGAGCCAACAATGTCTCCCATGCTGCCCTGGAAAGCCAGATGCTTCCACTCTCACCTCCTCTTGAAAGAGGAATCTTCCTGAAGCTTGGATCCTTGATTTGCTGTCTTCTGAATCAGCAAATTGGCAACGCCCAGGCCATTGCATGTGCTCTAGTTTCAAGAAAAATCTACCTAAAGGAGGCAGTAACTGCATCTTGGAGAAAAATCCCCAAATATAAGAAGAGTACCCAAAAGATGCTGGGCAGCCATAAATTTGGCAAGTGTTTACTACAAGTATGTTATTTCAATCTGAAAAATTTGACTTCTTGGAAGAAAAAGAAGAAAACCTAGGTAGGCCTGAATGAATCCTGTCTCTAAGCAGGTCACTAGAAAGTGTCAAGACAGGGTAGGGCTGACGTCTGCCTTGGTCTCTGCCCTGTCCTCAGTACCAGCACAAAACCTGGCATGAGGTAGGTATTCTGAAAACATGTACTTAATAAATACTTGAACCATGTTACTTTCATTAACTATATAGAAATGCCTTTTCAGAGCTACAACAGGATGCCTCCAGCTTTGAGCAAGAGCTGATGTACCTAATATGAATATAAAAGAAAAGGGAACTGTAGGTACGTGATCTAAACACAGAAGAAAAATGAGGAAGGTACATTTGCAAAGTAAGTTTAAACTGAACTTAGCTTCTACTTAACTTTTTAGGCTTTTTGTTTATCAGTAACCATGTGTGATAGTTGAATGTTATACAGTGTTAAATTACTCCCTCACTGAGCTATAATGAAATTCTTCCTATTATTGCTTTCTCCCAGTTGGACTTGGAATCGCTGCTGAGAGATGGGGGCCAAATTTCAGTTACAGTTACTTGGCATCTCCCTCCATATACAGTCCCTTCGAAGCCCTCTCCATTTATGATATGGCTTGTGGAGAAAATAGAAATGTAGAGTGGCATTTTTACCTGAAAAGGTTCTAGGTTCCCCTCCCCACTCAGTTTCTTTGGTCATTGCCACACAATTCCCTGGGGATTCCCATCCCTTTGTCTCAGCTTGGAAGTTCCCCCCCTGAGAGCTTTGCTGACTGGTGCTTGTTGAATGCTCTGAAGTCAGCTACATCCTCTGCAGAGGCTTCTTCTTAGGGAGTCTGTGCTTTCCTTGGCTGGTCATGGTTTTGTCTTAACTGTCTGTGTGTAGACAGAGGGCATAGCTGTTTGTACTCACCATCGTTTGCCTCTTTTCTTATTCTCAACTGAGGACATTTTTTCATTGCTTTTTTTTTTTAATAAGATTTTTATTTATTTATTATTATTTTTAGGAAATGGTGTAGAAAGAGAGGCAGAGAGGGAGAGAGACATCCATGTATGGTTGCCTTTCACCTGCCTCCAGCTAAGGACCTGGCTGGAGACCTGGCTTGCAACCCCGTCATGTGCCCTGGCTGGGGAATCAAACCAGTGACCTTTGGGTTCACAGGCTGGTCATTGCTTTTAAATATTCTATTTAATAATTTTAGATAGAGGGAAAGAAACAATGGCATGTGAGAGAAACATGGACAGTTGCCACTCGAATGTGCCTCAATTGGGGACCTGGCCTTCAACCCAGGCATGTGTCAGGACCAGGAATCAAACTGGCACCCTTTGGCTTTGTGGAATGATGCTTAACCCATTGAACCATGCCAGCCAAGGCCACTTTTTTATTGCTTTTAGAGGAAGGGAGAAAGGGAGGGAAGGAGGGAGGGGGACAGAGAGAGAGAGAGAGAGAGAAAGAAAGAGGGAGGGAGGAGGAGAGATAGGGAGGGAGGAGGAGGGAGGGGGGGGGGAGAGAGAGAGAAACATCAATCAGTTGCCTTCTCATATGTACCCCGACCAGTGATTGAACCTGTGACTCCTCAGTCTACCAGGAGGATACTCCTACCAACTGAGCCCTGGGCCAGGGCTCACCATTGTTTCTTGAGTTCTTTCACACCTAATTTATTAATTGGGCTGCTACCAAAGCTTCCAGTTACTAGAGGATTAGGTTTTTCTTTGCTTCAGGAAGAGAGTTGTTGAGTAAACTTCCCCTGGGTAACATCCCAGCCCCTTTCAAACACTCCTCAGTTGGTGGCAGTGAAGGGGTGGAGGGATGCCTCCATGTCACTTTCTCTTGTGCTTCTTTCCTGGACTGCTACATATCAGGAGCATATTTTCCAAAGCGAGAGAAATGCAACATGTGATCTAGTAAATATAAATTTTGTTTCGGGGGGCTCCAGGACAGCATATTTGAAATTAGAATTGTCCCAGAAAGGCAACTGAATGATGATACAGAACATGAGTTAGCTACCATGAATGATAAAGGGACTTGGAGATGACAGAATCAGGGTAGAGGGTCTAAAAAGGGGCTGTTAGCTCCCTCTGCCCTTGGAAGGAGATAGAATGTTATCTGCCCAACTTGTACTGCCTTCTCCTTATCATCACACACTGGATTTTCTTTGTGAAATCACCCTACTCCCTCTCATTTTCAGCCCACAGTTCAGATGAACTCTCTGTACTTTTATTTTCTCTTTCCATTTCACAATACTTTATTGCTATGTATTAAAATAAATCTATATTCAGTGACCTAATGTCTCTAAAATATGTATCTGATTCTGGGGGCACTGAATACTTCAGCTCGGCACACTTGCTCGCTGTTGGCCTCATCTGCTGTGACTCATGCCAACACGGCAGCTTTACTGCAGGCCAGAATCTACAGTTGCTGCTCCTGTGTGGACTTTCATCTCACACCTTATGTGCGGTGTTCACTAGGCTAGCTGGTACATAAAGAGGTCCTAAAAAGGTGACTTATTAACCTCAGATATTTCCTAAAGCAGTATCTGCCAGCACAAATGCTGATTCTTAAAAATACCTTGAAGGTCTTTCTGTACTCTCACTGATGCTGCCGAAAATTAGATGAGACCATCCTGGCACCTTGTGGTAATCTCATTACTACAAACAAGTTTGGGGATGAAATGCCTTGGACACAAGTAAGCAGCACCATTTCCAGCCACTTTTCTCTGTTATTCTTTTTTTTTTTTTTTAATATTTTATTTTATTATTTTTAGAAAGAGGGGAAGGGAGAGAGGCAGACAGGGAGAGAATCAATATGTGGTTGCCTTTCACCTGCCTCCAGGCACAGACCTGGCTGGAGACCTGGTTTGCAACCTGGTTATGTGCCCTGGCTGGGAATCGAACCTGAGACCTTTGGGTTCGCAGGCCAGCGCCTTAACCACTGTACTACCAGCCAGGGCTTTGTTATTCTTATAGAAATAACCATCAAAGCATTGAATGTCAGGCAAAATGACGAGGAAGACAAAGATCAGCTGTGGTCACTTTCATGATCATTTTGGTTAACCTTCCACATTGTATCTTAGGAGAACAACAAGGAAAAAAAGAAACCAGAGCCAGCATTAAAAAAGAAATTGAGCAACTGAAAGTGATTCCCTGAGTCAGCTAGTGTTTATTAAGTGCCTACTGTGAGATAGACGGGCACTGTGCCGAAGTCTCTGTTGTCATGGAGCTCAATCTAGTGGGGAAGCCAGACATGTAACCAGACATTCACAGTGGTTCACAGTACCATTAAGTGGGATATGAGGATTTGGGAAAGCTTTCAATGGAGCCGGGGTTTGCATGATAATTAGGACAAATTTAGGTGACAGAAAAGGGGAAGGGCACTGTGGGCACTTGAGAGAAACAAAGCAAGTGCAAAGGCACAGAGGCACAAAAGGCCAGGACCAGTGCAGCGGTAGGGCAAAGCTCAACCAAGAAGCTATGAGGGCTGTGCTGAAGCCCTTAAACTATCCTGTAGGCTATGTTGGGGAGCGGGGTGGGTGGCAGGTGTGGCTGCTTTAAAGCAGGGGAGTGATATCAGATTTAGTTTTGGAATTTGGGGTTTAAGGAAGGAATCTAACTAGTGGATGATATGGATGATGAGCCAGAATATATCGACTGGAGGGGAGACTGACTAGGAGTCCTTTGCAATAACCCAGGCAAATGATGACAAGGATTTGCACTTAAGGCAATGGAGAGGGGTGCTGGGAGTGGGGGGATGGAGGAGGAATGAGGAAGGACTGATGAATACCAGAAAGAGAAAATTGGTGCATAAGAGAAGATGAAAGGTTAGGGTGAGCTGAGAAATCTGGGAGAGGTGGGCATGATCAGAGGTTAGAGACTGACTAGGGTGGAATGCAGAATCAGCAAAACCTTTTTGTTTCCATAGCATGCCAAAATCATGTGCTACTCCAAAAGCATAGCAGCTGTCAGTATAAATGTTTGCTGTCAAATCTTTAGCTGGGCTAGAGGCTCAAGTTAATGCAATTAATTCAGCCTGTTGTGCTGATTTTATTCCTGGCAAATAAAAGCTTTCAATTACATCAACCGAAGAGGTAATGACCTACCTGGCACGATAATTTCCCTGTTCATCCCTTAAATAGAATCCATCTGTAAGCTAAATTAGGTCAGTTTTATCAAAAGGTGTCTCCCTTAAATTATTCCTACAAGTCAGAAGATAATCAGGTAAGAGAACACACAGCCTGGTCATCTTCGTTCTGTGGGGAAGGAAACAAAGTAGCAGTGTTAAGACTATTACATTGAGCTCAAGTAATGTGGGCACAGAAAGCAGCAACACTTCTTATGAAGCTAATCTGCTGATTGACTACTGATGAGTATGGTGAGAGTTTAAGAGAGTCTTAAGTGACTGTGGGACATAGATAGTGATGGGAGCTCCTAAGGCAGCTTCTTCAGTAATCTCATTACTTCGTAATGGGGCCACTGTAGATGGCTCTAGTTTAGAGGAGAGTCCTTTTGCCACCAAATCTAGTTGTTGACTATAATACCCTATACACCAGTGGTGATCACAGTGTTTTTGAGTAACCATTTCTAAAGGGTTTCCTTTATCCTTACATATAAAAAGAAAAAATGACAAATCATAGTTAAGGTGTCCAAAAGCTGGAACTTGAGTTGTTGGTTTTTAAAGTACTTACACTTTTTAGCCTTCTGGAGTCCATTCATTGGGGTCAGGTTGATCCAATTTGAGTAGAGCACATAAAGGAGCTGGGATTTATGCAATAAGTGAAAAATTTGGTGCCCAATTGATGTGATGAACTGTTAGTTCTAAAAATCTTCTGAAGTGTGCCTTTGTGTTTGGACAAGAGAAATCTAAAATTCCTTTGATTTGTTCAGGATTAATTAACAGTCCATCCTTCGATATCAAATGTGTATTACCTCAGGTAGGCAAAAACGGAGTGCATCTTTAGAAACCTTATGCCCCCTTGAGGCCAATTGTTGCAATAAGTAAAATGTATGTTCAAAGTCCCACCGAGTTTCAGAACATAGAAGCAGGTCACCTACATGCTGAATGAATATAAAATTTCTGAGAAATTTAAGGTCATCTAAGTTCATTTTTAATACCTGAGGAAAGTAAATGGGTCTCTCAGCATATCCCTAGGGTGCAAAACAGTCCACATATATTGGTGTTCTTTCCAGGTGAAGGCAAAAAGATATTGTCTGTCTTTGCTGACTGGAATGCTGAAAATAAAAATGCACTACAGAAGTCTACCAGTGAGAAATAATAATTATTGATTGGGATAGTAGAAAGTATGATATGTGGGTTAGTTACTACAGGATGTTGGGGAACTACAATATTATTTATAGCCCTTAAATCGTGTACAAACCTCCAGCCTTTCCAGTTTGGTTATTTACAGGTAGGATAGGCATATTACAAGGAATTATTAATCCTTTCTTAAGGTAGTCCTGGGTAATGGGTCATATTCCAGTTAATGGTCCCAATATTAGTGGGTATTGCGTATATTGGGCAAAGATTTGGTCACATTAATAATTACCTTAATAGAAGTGGCTGATTTGAGTTTTCTTATTCTGAGGTAGATTGGGCCCATAATTTGTTAGACGCACTTTGTAATGTTTGTGCATTTTCCAGCCTTTTTCTTTCTCATCTCTTTGTTTCATAATTATTATCCTTTCATTTGTCTGATCATAGTTTGAGCTTGAACTCTCTAATTATAAGAACATTTCATCTTCTTGTTTAAAAATATTGGGGCATAATGAGTTTCTAAAAAGTCTCGGCCTACTAAATGTGCCAGAGTAGTTTAAAATATGAGAAACACATGGTTGCCAGTAAAATTTTCTATTTGGAAAGTAATAGGCTCTGATTTAAAAACTGTCATTGGCACATTTGAAACCCTTGCCATTTGTACTCTATTTTTACTCCAAGGGAGAGGGCAACAAAGGAAGGTAGTGTTAAAGACAGATAGTGTGGCTCTGGTGTTGATGAACGCCAGAGTAGTTTCCCCTCTTTTGGTTATTCCTCTCTCTCCCAAGGTATCAGTAAGGAAAAGGGGAAATGTCCTCCCTATTCCTCAGAGCAGCACAAAGCTTGTTTTATATTCTTTTTCTCTCTCAAGATCCCATTTTAGTTTCAACTATCCTTGAGGTGGCCAGGTTTGTTACAATAAAAACAGGCTCCTGTTATTTTGTATGTATAAGCTTCCTTATTAGCTTTGTTTGATTACTTTTTATAGTTGTAAGTTTATGATTTTTGTAGCTTTAGCTTTTTCCTTCTTCTGAATGGTTTTAGATAGCTGATTGGCTAAATCTGCTAATTTGTTAGAATGTATTGTGGCCCAGCCAGAATTGTATCATTTTATTAAAGTGATAAGTTCTTCATTCATTTAAAAATGTTGAATTAAAGAGTCATCTTGGTGATTCTGGAGGATAATGGGTGACATTCCTCAAAATTGTTTAGAGGTGTTTTTCCCTGGCTGGTGTGGCTCAGCGGGTTGAGTGTCGGCCTAAGAGCCAAAGGGTTGCTGGCCTGATTCCCAGTCAGGGCACATGCCTAGGTTTTAGGCCAGGTCCCTAGTTGGGGGTGTGCAAGAGGCAACCACACATTGATGTTGATCTCCCTCTCTTTCTCCTCCCCCTCTCTTCTCTTAAAAAAAATAAACAAATAAAATATTTTAAAATTAAAAGAAAAAGGGTTTGTTTTAACCTCTCGAAGAAATCAAGTACAATTTCACCTGGTTGCTCTTCGCATTATCTAACTTCAGGTAGTACAGGTGGGCTCACTCTGGATCCTGCCTCACTACCCTAGGTAAATGTCAAAGAAAAGAATGTGAATCTTTGAAAACATTAGAAAAAATTTTATCAGGCTTTGCTGGGGACTATAGCCTGAGAGCAGAGCTTTAAGAAGCCTTGAAACAGTGTTCTACCTTCCGAAAAGGGGATGAGGCGGGTGCTTATACAGAGGCAGAGGAGTAAGCAAAAAAAATACATCTGGTGCATTACAAGCTTCAATTAGGGTACATACATCTCAATGATTAACATTACATGAAATGGAAGAAATGCATAGAAAAGATCAGGTTGAATTGTTGTGGCCCCCCCCCCCCATGTCAGAACATTTTAATTAGGGCCTGGAAACAATTAAATTACTTTGAAAGTCTTTGAGGTAATTTCTATCAAGATGTTTAAAGAACAGACATTGCTACTGACTTTCAGGTTAAAACTGTTTGTCCCGTATGTAATTATCCCCCAATGATTTGTGTCTTACTAAGAAATTTTAGGAAAGCTCACTATTTTCTCTTGGTTACTGATGTGGACACTGAGAAAGAAGATATTTCCCTAGAAGGGCTGTTGATGGCTAACTGGGCTCACATTTTTTTTTTTTTTTTTTTTTTTTTTTTTTTACGATTTTATTTATCATTTTTAGAGAGGCGGGGGAAGAAGAGAGGCAGAGAGGGAAAGAGACATCAATGTATGGTTGCCTCTCACCTGCCTCCAGCTATGGACCTGGCTGGAGACCTGGCTTGCAACCTGGTTACATGCCCTGGCTGGGAATCGAACCAGCGACCTTTGGGTTTACAAGCCAGCACCATTCCACTGAGTCACCAGCCAGGGCTGGGCTCATGTTTAAAAACAGAGCCTAGCAACTGGTTCTAAACCGCTCTTCACAAGCCCACACCAAACTGCCTGCCTCCCTAACTGAACTACCTGCCTGTACTATGCCTGACACCTGAGCCAGCACTTATTTATAAAGGCTTTTCTGGATTCCTATTTCAACAGATAGGACTGAGGCTTTCCCTGGCAATTGGAAATATGCAACTATGTCCACATTAGCATCTTCACCAACCAGTCGGAGCTGCTTCATGTCCAATCAGGACAGTGCCTTTTGGACCAATCAAACGGCAAGGATTTGAAGTTTCATTTACATGAGGACAGAACAATCTAGGATCAGGGGCAGGGGGGACTTCTATCTATAAAAGTCAACTCCCTCTGGCTTAAAGAGCTATACTTTCCCTTTCCACTGAATATGGTTTTTCTGGCTAGAGCTGAGTCATGGAGGACACGGACTTCTCAGCAGGCAAAGTGGAGTAGAGCCCAAAGAGGGTGCAGTAGAACAGGGCTGTCTCAGCCCAGAGCCACCTCACTCTCTTCACAGCTATGCTCTAACATTATTAAGCTGTCTCACAGTTGTGCTGTTCCCACACTGGTGCTATATCACAATTGAGCTCTTGGCATTGAATAGTTTCCTTCTTTACCTCACCCCAAGTTGGGGATTCCTGTTGGTGTTGAATTGGCACCAGTGACCATTGATTGACATTAATGAAGTCAGAGAAGCAGATTCCTTTCTCAGTGGTCAGCTGAAAGGGGCAGTGAACATGCTGTTCAGCCTCTTTCACCTTTGATAACACCAATGTGCTTGGGAGGTGGGGGCATATGGAGGGTACATTACTAAAGGGGCAAATCAGCTGCGTGGAGGCATGTGTCCAGGTGCTGTCCTTGGCTGGCTTTGACCCAATGAGAGACCTGGCTCACATGTCTTTCACATGACAACTAGGGGAACCACTCTCCAGAAAGCTACCGGATGGCACTGCAGAGACCTGAAAACCAGAGATGGCCCACCCTCAGGGGAACGTACTGGCTCAGAGGCCACGCCCACCTGCTGTGCTATGCTCATGGCCACCACTCAGGCCCCTCAGCTCCAGCCTCTGTGCACCTGCTGAAAAATGTCATTTAATCCCCTTGGCAGAACAATACTGTGATCCCCTGGGGTGTGAAACTATAGCTTCTTGGTGAAGCAAATAGGCACATGCTCTTCAGTTTATTAAGTTCAATGACTAATTCCCTTTGCTCTCTTTCTTAGCAATAATTTGACTACCACCATGACTGGTTGGCTCAGTGGATTGAGAACCAGCCTGTGAATTGAAGGATTGTCAGTTCCATTCCCAGTCAGGGCACATGCCTGGGTTGCAGGCCAAATTTTCAGTCTGGGACATGAAAGAGGCAACCAATCGATGTGTCTCTCACACAATGATGTTTCTCTCTTTCTCTTTCTCTTTCCCTTCCCCTTTCTCTAAAAATACATGAATAAAGATAATTAGCCAAATACCTATTATATAACACTAGGAGTGGGAGATGCATTAACCCTTGCCCCCAAAACCTCATATATGGACATCCCCCTATCAACCCAGCCAAGGCTGGGATGCCAAAGGCCCCAGGCATCCTCACCCCTCAGCAAGGGGATGTTCTGTTTCCAGCTTACCCTGCAGGTTTGTGACTTCCTAAAAGCATGCCACCACCTGGACACTGACCTTCCCAAGAAGGGGGCCAAATGGTCAGAGCATTGAGCTCACCACAAAAAACTATGCAGGTACCGCTGTCCCATTCTCCAACAAAAATTTAAAAGGAAATGGCTAGGGGCGATCTTTCCTACCCAGCATACCGATGAGACCACGGTCCCCTCCATCAGAGGTCTCCATCCAGAGCGCACTCCTCCCCTCCCAGACACAAGCCTCACCGGAGTTGTGAGGACTTGAGGTGCTGCAGCAGGATGACAGCATCCCCTAGCGGCAGAAGGCAGTGGTGAGACGCTGTGCCTGAAAAGCCTGGTGGGTTAAGGTGGTGAGGTTGAGGGACCCTGGGTTTGCAGGGCTGGGATTAGGGTGAAGTGAGTGAGGCACTAGCCTCTAGCACAGAATTTAAGGTGGTACCCCAAAACTTAGTAATCAAGGTAAACAACATTTGAGTGCAATATTTTAAAAAAGAATGTGAAAAAATCATGATGAACAAAATATCAAATTTTAAAATAGAAAGCATGCAACCTCCTATTTTTTTTTTTTTATCATTGTCTTTTATTTGGCTGCAGTGTTTACATTTAAGGCATTAAAGCACAGCAATCCTAAGCATAGCTTTTTGATACCAAGTTTAGGTACCACAGTATTGGGCATTTTTTCTTATTCTTTTCATGTTTAACTCCATGGAAAGTATAAACACATAAACAATAATAACAAACCAGTTAGGTTTGGGTATGTTATTTTAAAAAATAGTTAAAATACTTTCAAACAAGTATTTAACACTGGTGAATTACTGAGGACATGTACACTCTACTAAGAAAGACTGAAATGATAATGACCACTGTTATTGGTCAGTTCTATCCATTTAGTCAAAACCAGTGATTTTTTTAGCCATTGTGCCATGATAATTTTTTTAGCCTCACCTGGGGACAAGTTTTTCATTGCTTTGTAGAAAGGAGGAGAGAGGAAAGACAAACACGGATTGGTCATGTCCTGTACGTGGTCCGGACTGGGAATGGAACCTGCAGCCTTTTGGTTATGTGATGGTTCTCCAACCAACTGATCCATACCAGGCAGGGTACACAAGAATTTTAAAAACATGCAATACCCAACTAATAAGTCTGGGGCATGGCCTCTTTTCCCTTAAGATTGTCAAAT